>VMBQ01001984.1:24508-156745 GCA_007657795.1 Dreissena rostriformis
ATCATTATGTATGCTTTGTGTATTGTAAACATATGCAAAATCATGCAGTTACATGATAGCAATAAATAATAACAAAGCCACCCATACTATAAAGGTCATTGACAAAGCCTATGGTAAAAATGTGAAAACACTGAGTGTAATCGCCCTTTCTAGCCAGCAAAAACAACACGTTGACAGGTTGTCATTTTTGACAGTTCTACTTTCACTTTCATTTTGTGATATTCATTATCATCAAACTATCAACAATTATGTGGCTGATAAAAATATCGCCATTGCTTATTTTATAATTATATTTTCTGTACAATAACTAACATCAGTACAAGTTTTTCTTCGTTTATTCAAACATTCCTGTAAGGCTACCGCTTTGTTTACATATTTCGCTTACATTTTGACGCGCGTAGGTAGGACCGCAATACCGCTTCCGAAATGTGTACATCTACTTATCCGAGGTTTGACGGAAAGGGTCGAGAATGTGCGATTGTTTTTACACGTTTCATATCAGTTATCCCCCTTTGATTAAAAGGGCCAATTTTTGCGCTAGAAATCGAAATAACATCGAAGTTGTATTAAAGCTCGTCCCGTGTTTTCTGTCCAATGACTTTTACAAAATGAAATTTGAAGTAATAATTCTATTGTAACATTTAAACACGTAAAGTAAATATAAGAAAAGAAGACAGGGAAAGTTAGTAAATTTATTATTTACATTACATTTAACTTTTTTACATAAGAAGAAGAACTAATAAATTATAACAAAGGAGTATACATATGTCATTAAGACCCATGGATTCATTATAGAAACTGTCACTCAAACGTATCATTTCAATTAATATGATAAATAGAAAATGCAATAACAAATGGCGACATGGAAAATGAATTGCATGAGATACAATGTCATAAAGCAAAATGCAATTATAACTAGCAACATGGAAAATAAATTGCATGAAATACAATGCCATAAAGCATAATGCGAGAACTGGCGGATAAACCCTTCCATACAAATAGCAGGTAGACTATGCGTGCCATCTTTAAATCTTGTAACGTTATCGCAGTTATTGCAGACATAATGCGTGCTTAAAGTTGGTTGAAGGATTCAATATGATAACGTTAAAGATTTACACGGCTTTGGTGTTAATTCAAGGAGTTGTAACATTTGGTTCGTATGTTTATTTTATTACCATAATAAAATATACGTACAATTTACATATTCGATTTCTACTGCATCTCAATTTAGAACTGTTTTACTATCCATACATCGTTGTCAATGTACATGTCTGCTTGAACTCGGTTTACTGATGAAAACTGAATCCACCATATAAGGACCATTAAAATTCAATGTGAGGGTGAACACTGAAACCAAAAATGTATACTATGTTTAATTTTTTTTTTCAAACGTGCATTTTGAATATACACGTTTAGAGCTGCACAGTGAACGTTGCTATGCAGTATTATTGGATTGCCGTGTTATAATACAAAATGGCACAATGCTTATTATTAAAATTTAAATTTTATCGATCCAGTTATCTCAGCAATCTTTAAGGATTCGACATAATAAGCAGTTTACTATAAATCAAATTAACCATTCTAATGAAAACACATTTGGTATCTTCTTTAATATGCAAGGACCATGGAAAATATGTATTATCATGGGTAATGCCATCGGAGTTAGCTATTTAGATTAAAGCTAGTTGAAATACAAGCGTAATAAATAACAATACTTTCTTTCAGAATCTGATTAAGTTAATATTCAAATGCATTTCCTACGCAGTGTTCATTTTTTTGCTGGTTTGATGCAATGTTTTTGTTACGTATGTGTGCAGTTCTTAAAATGTTCTTAAAAAGTAACATTCATTTGTACAGATACAATCTCTGCTCCTGACATATCAACTATGCAAGGTCTACCAACGATTGCTGTTGAATTCGAAATAAATCATGATGGGCGTTCCGGTCAACTCGTACATTATTGTGATTTTACGCCAGATGACGCCTCCCTTTTTTATCGAATAGAATGGAGCCTAACGTCTAAACTATCAAAAGATCAGCTTCTTCTTCAAACAGAGTTCCTGAAATTCGATGTTTCAATATTCCGAAAGATCACGGTTCTAACAGAAAGTCATCTGAAAGCAAATGGCGTTTTAAAATTGGGCTATACAGTAAATATAAAATATCACGTTAAATCAATATTGATAATATCATATAAATCGAAGAACTTGATAATTTTTACAAAAGGAAATGATCTTGTTTTCTTGTCAATAATTTATTATCGGATAAGACCGACCAAAATCAAGAAAATTTAGCCCATCGTTGTAGAACACTTTGTCTTTGGCATTTATCCGAGGCAATTGATCTAAACAAATGTGAAAACCGCCTTGTTGTCACTTTATTTGTAGATCATGTGTGCAGTAAGAGCAAAAGCAGACTTGATAGGTGAAATGAGTCGTCCTGCCGAGAGCCGACCAAAATTTTGTGGATTCGAGGCAAGACGATTTTTTCTTTTGTATTAGATGTCATGCAATTTTAAAATGTAATATGATAAGATCTCATAAGCGATATCTCAAAATGAAATAAACACACTCGCAGAGCAGAGATTGAATGGACTTAAACCAAAGCGAAAATAAACGCCGTTCTGATAGTTTAGCAAGCAATACTCGAGTGCCATATATATATTGTTTATACCTTTATGTTGCCTTTATATATACACATGTAAAGTCGCTTATTGCTCTTTATATGTACACCAAGTTTTAAATTTATATCTTGTGAACTTTACTTGTTATTGCAGTTATTCGTGTCATTATATTTAAATTGTAAGCATAATCCTGCAATCCGTTTAAGGTGGACACACGAGTAATCTAAATACTTCAAGTTTATTTATTGATTTATTTCAATGAATAAAATAACAATCATCAATTGAAAAGACATCTATAATATTATCATACAATAATTCATCGGCAAGTTTTCATTGCAAAATTTCCACCAAATACTTGTTTAAAACTGCAACTAATCATTGTCACAACCAAAAGTCAAAACACCATGGTCGCCAGTAAACACATAACTGATGTCAACAAAGTCACATCCTTGTTTATATGACTGCCACGTGACCTATAACGTTTTGTTACTTGGAAAAAAAAATAGGCGAGTATAATTGAGTTTGAATTCAAAAAGTAAAAGTATATTGCATCTAAAAATTAATGCACAGTATAATGCAATTTCATTACCTATTTCTCATGAATTCGTGTCTACAGAAGTTAAGAAGTTAACAACTGACGGTACACAATGATTAACAAATAATATAAATGGGTTGTTAATGCGTGTGTATATTTTGAATTTGTATTGTATTTTAGGTGGAACCTTTAGGCTCAGTTACCATCAAACAAGCGGAAATAAAGGACATACAAGTCAGACTGACAGTCCCTTTGCCTTGCTACAAATTGTCTGTATCTGGAACTTTTACCAGTCCAATTGACGTAGTAGTTCATATTCCTAAAAAATCACATGATTGTAAAGCCACACAACTTGTGGTCGGTGGTAACGAAGCAATGCCTTGTGGTACACGACTTCGAGCAGCTGATGTCGGTGTATGGAAGAATATCAGCGTTGCTATTTTGGCAGTTGACGTTATCTCACAGTATTCAGTAGAATATGGCGTTTTCCTGGTATCTGTCAGCGAACATCCATTTTATAACGTTGCGCTACCACCAATAAGGGTAGGTTTTATTTTATGAATGAACATTAAACCTTAGAACACATGAATGTTTTTCCGATAAATTAAGAAAAGTTATTATGTTAGATAGGTACATTACAGTATTCTATATAAATACCGCTGCTCTGGTTCAGACATATACCTGACAAGAGTGAAAAAAAATATGTTACATTACAGTACATATTGAATAGTACTATTCCTGTTTGGTAGTATAAAACAGAAAACATTATCGAAAAGACAGGCTAAACGATAACTGCCGACGATTAGGCCACCAAGGCCCGTTATCACCAACCTTTTTTCAGAATTAGATCTTCGAAATATAAGTTCAGCGTTGAAATGTATACAAGCTTCACATTTTGCTAATGTCATTAATAAATTGTTATGAAGGAAAAATTGTGTAGATAGCGGTGTTAAATTCCATATCAAATTGAATTGTATCTTGCTTTGAAACATAACTATTTAAAAAATATTATCTTTTAAAAGACTTAAGTCTAAAAACTGGTTGGTACATTCGGGCCTCGTTCTACATATCGAAAACGATTGTTATATGTTGTATTGTATCACAAGTTCCGAAACAAACGTATAAATAAACATGCAAACTACAATTCGATGTATAATACTATATTTATAATGTGTTACATGATATCGAGTTTCGTATACACAATTTCATCGTGAAATAGGTTCATATGCGCCACATTTATTGAACAAATGAGTTTGCGATTTATGGGTATAGTTAAATCGGAAATCTTAAAAATAAAATATAAATTGCAACCTAAGATATTTTCAATGAAATTGGTAGCCGAAATTGTTGCGACATACTGACGGTGAATATCTCTACTAAGTTATATCAATTCTTACCAGAGCTATCTGAGTTATAGAGCGGACATAATACGGGACTTATCGGAACAATGGGTGGATGAAACGACATGCGCTTACTTTAAAAAAGTATCTATTGAAACGTTGAAATGTATTGTTCAATATTTACTTATTTTGCTTAACACACGGTTATTTACAGGTGGTGACGGAGTTCGATAACACTATTTTAAGCAATAAACGATGTTATGCTTATTCAGATGTAAACATGATGACCTTTGATGGGAGGTAATTCTGTTTGTATCATGAAAGGAGAATCTTATAAATTTGGAACATTGTAATGTCGAGTGTTATTCACAGTATATAGTCTCAAATGGTCGAAGCACTAACAGGCACTGTTCCTAAGACGTATACACCATTCTAGCATTTCATTAATAGAGTACCTTTATAAACATGGTTTTGATTAAAGTTACCAAATATGCTTCATAAAGTCCATACGTGACGTTTCTCCTTACTCAGAACAGTATAAATAAAATATTCTGTACAGTATTACCAATAATTTATAATGCTATATAATATATGCGTTTACATCGTAATATAAATATGACTATTTAGTGTCAAAGCATAACACAATCCATCATATTGTTCACAGGATTGATTGCAAAGCATAGTGATTGATATTGTCGTTTAGGATAGCATTTCCAGCAATTAAATATATGTTGTCTTTAATATGTTTCAGGCCATTTTCTGTGAAATCTGACATGACGGCAATTATGTATCGAAACAGGAAATACAGGCAGGAGGTTAACTTACATGTGTTAGTTACTTACACATGAAGTGATTTGCGTCATGTGTAATGGTGCGCTTGTCATGACAGGAACGCAATCATTTGATTAAAAAACTTAAACTATCTTAACAGTAATTGTATAATGTTCTGAGAAAAAAAACCTTTATGATATAGCAAGTATTTAAATTGAAACCACACAGTTGTTAACTAGATTCAGATACGCACGGGTAAGTGTCCAACATTTGCTACGAATGCCGCTAGACCTTATTGTGTCGAAGCCGTGGCTATTGCAGCCGGAAGAGACGTCTTCATAGTAGACCCTTTGGGAGCCCGAATCGGATATAGACTATGTGGCGATGGCGTTCTGCACAGAAAAATAAAACGACTTGGTGATAGGGCATTTGAGGTAATTAAGCTTTCTTTGGTTGATCACTTGCCGCATAAGCGATTGATCTTCCATACATACGCCCATAACTCATTGTTTTATCGATGTACAGGAGTCTGAATTTGTTCTCTTTAAAAGTCATTGTTCTGTTTGAAAATGCAATAGCATAACAAAATATCATTATGCACATTCATTTATTTCTGAACGCTGGGGCTAATACCGTTTCATGGCCATTCAATGAAATAGTAACAATAACATAACGCGCCAATCGCAACACGTTCCGCTGTGAATACGACACAAGTTGAATACTTCAAATCGTTATGCTGTTTTCTTATTGCTAGAAATGATCAGATATTTCTCGGGGTTTCTCGGGTATCATATTAACTATTTCTTCATCAACTTGAAAGAGAGTATCAGAAATGTAAACAAAAGGTGAAATGGCTTAGTGAAGATACAAAATAAAGATGATTGTTACCTCTTAGCCTTTGATTACTGAACAATCGTATTAAGAGCAGAATTACCTGACACGCTGTAAGAAGATGTACACATCATTTAAATTTTCTTCGTACATTTTTCCCCTGTGCACTTAAATAATTTGCGTCAATGTTTATTTTTTAAAGATTTATTGTGTCAATTGTGTTTTAATGTTGTTTTTTATTGAATGGTTACACATTTCATATTTAAATCTGATAACTCATATTCAAACCAACATCATTCACTATTCGACAACAAATGCGATGAATTCAAAACCTTTGTTTAGGTTTACCTACCCACTGGTACAACAGTGAAAATAGGTGCCGATATTTTTGAGAATTTTCTGAAAATTGACGTGTATCCAAGCTTACCAGACTGGACGACATCAGACGGTTTATGTGGACAATTTGATGGAATTTCAAGCAACGATGGTGACATTGGGAAAACGTTACCCTTCCTTCTAAGCGAAATTTCTCTGACAAATTGGAGGTTCGTAGTTGAGAATGAAATTGTTTTCCCCTGATGAATACAAAAGTGTCATTAGTCGTGAAACGTTCTGAAGACCATTAATTTAAGAATACATCTCAATGCAATTTCAACAATTTTGTCATTGTAGGATAACCACAGCGAACCGCAATCTGTTTAAACATGAAAGTGACCTAACTCTGTTTCCATGGGACAATCAATTAAAGTTTTGCGACTGCAGCCCAATGAGTATAAATCATATCATGAGTGGAAACTTTGATGAAACCGTCGTAGAGTGCAAAGCTGATTCACGGAATATTTGTTACGAAGGCAAAAACGAACACTTGTTGAGATGCGATTTGGCCAGAAGAAAACGTCATCAGCTAGATATACATGAACTATTTGAGACGAACTTCTTTCAGGAAGACATGACATACACTAAAGAAGGACAGTATAACGTTATGGTATTATTTATTTTGGTACTAATCAGCCTTTAAATATCAAGTTTACGATTCCACAGTTGTTTACATTTGCATATGTCTTGTTAATTAATCAATCATTTTCAACTCAACTGTACTTGTTTTGTTTTTGCCTGTAAGTTATTCCTCTTATTTTGAATACTGAGGAACTAAACAAATCTACTTCCTTTTATACCTTGTATCATATTACCTTAACCATTATATTTTATGTACTCATAAAAGTTACCAACCACACGAGCAAGTTAAGTATACTGGTGGATTTATCGTCATTATCAGAATAAATGTTCGTAATCAAGTAATTTATTATTGGATATAACATTTAATAGAATGCTTTGTTTTACTTAATAGAACCATGATAATTTTAGAAACGCCGACTTCTAAGACGTTTTACGCAACAACAATACAATGAATCATCAGCCCGAATAGAATGTGCTCAAGCAATAAATACAACCTTGGCGCAGATGTGCTTATCACTACCATATTTTAAAATAGATACGTATCTTAACAACTGTGTATCAGATTTGCTGGTGAGTATTATTTCCGAGATGATATTGAAATAAAGCAAAACATGTTTAAGTAATGCGATTATTGTTATTATATACCACCAGCGGTTATTGACGCGCATGTGTCCCTGTTACCAGATATCCGATTCCTTAGACTGGCCCGGTTTTCATTTTGAAGAAATGAGGTCAGCATGTATTCGGTATGCAGAATTCAACCAGCCCATACCTTTAGAAGTCCGTCAAAATTTGTCGGCATCCGTAGACTGGATGTTTAATGACACTGACGGTACAACTGTAGACTTGTCATCCACCTTAACATTTCTACCTACCACCACAAACACCGCAGAAAAACATAATACTGCATTTTCACCGGAAATTTTACAGAGTATAAAAGACATCACTTGTCCGGAAGATTGTAATGGACACGGATCGTGTATAAAAGGTATTTTCGTTTGTAATGTATTAATTTCTGAGTTGAAACATTAATTAAAAACGCAAAATAATGCGACATTGTAATAAATTACCTTTAACTACGTATGCTTCATGTCGGTCTATAATTAACATGTTTACAGGTGAATGCAAATGCAATGATGGTTATTTCGACATTGACTGTGGTCAGGATATGAGAAAACCGCCTTTAATGGTTGGAATTCCGGACCTTGGTTTGTGCGATTTGACAAAAAGAGAATGTGCAGTGACCTCTGTGCTCGGAAGAAACTTCATTAATACGTCTTCATTATCTTGTAAACTTCTTCCATATGAGGTATAACACATCGATGTTTTGAAAAGAGCTTTATAACAACAAACGTTATATTAACAATGCCCTATTTTACACATGATAACATGTAATATAATTTAAACATAATTCAGTCGGTATATGTTTTCTTCGAGGACATTTGTTTCAGATAAGCACCGGCGGACATACCATTGATCATCCAGTTGTTCTCAATGGTAGACTAGTTACGTACGTTAAAGTGAGGTGTAAACTTCCCCTGTCACGAGGCAAAAGATCCACAACCATCACAAATAAAGACAGGCTTGCTAGGGGTTACCGGGTGTCAGTCAGTAACGACGGCTACACGTTCTGTGAAGACGACCCCATCGTTATCTACGACTCAACTTGTGTCAACTGCTCAAAGCATAAAGGAGTCGTGTCATGTTTAAAACTGGTATGGTTTTCATATAGTATTACAAATTTAATTTGATTTTTTTATGTATTTGAGAGGCCTGTGTACCAAACTGTTAAGGTTTTAAACGTTTTGTCAAAGATCTCAATGTACATGTTGACATGATGTGTTGATCGGGGCGCATTTGTGCCTGAACGAGTTTTAAATCACCCACATCTTTT
The DNA here is from genome assembly GCA_007657795.1 of Dreissena rostriformis. Classification (NCBI taxonomy): domain Eukaryota; kingdom Metazoa; phylum Mollusca; class Bivalvia; order Myida; family Dreissenidae; genus Dreissena; species Dreissena rostriformis. Next base: position 33,460 of record VMBQ01001984.1, read on the forward strand.
TTCAAGTTGGAAATAATGACAAGACAAAGACAATATATACAACACACCAATAAACATACACACGATTAAAGCTAGTGTCACCGCTTTTAAAGGTAAATTCAAACAATTGGGTTTTAAACCAGCTGAATGCCATGCCGAACTTCAACATGTAATCACAATTGGTTAATTAAGGACTTATTTTTGTTGATAAAATATTTCCTTAATGACTATGGGTTATTTTGTATGCCTAAAAAACGCATGCTCAATGTTTTACTCTATTTTTGAAACAATAAAAAAAGAATATAACGGTGCACAGAGTTAGTAATATTGCAGGTTTGGATATAATTAACATTCTCTAAGTTAATTCTTAGCATGGATTCTGCATGAGGAATGGTCGCTGCGTACACCCTGAGCAGACACATGAATGTCGTACATGTCAGCTCGACGCGTCTGGCAATGCTGTCTGGGTAACTAGCGCTGGTATATACCTTGATGTAATTTTCAAACTTATGAAAGTATGGTTCTGTAACGACACCGCCGGAATATTGGATAAACGATTTGTATACACGTTCCATGTAAATATTAAAATGTAAATGTATGTCATTAAGTACATAAAGCATTGCGTACGTTGTTTGAGTTGTGATTTCGTTTGCAAAGTCAGTCAGTAACAATATATGCATGTATTATAATTAGACAGGAACGTTTTAGATAGAAATGAATACTACTTATATAAATGATAAAATGGAATGGAGCTAAATTGCCAGTTACTCAGTTTTGTTTTCATTTTTGTGGCGCACGAATACATGATGTGTATTTTTCTATGTGTTTAGATTGTGTTGGCTCCGTGTCAAACCTAGAAAGAAGACTGTGGATCATTGCAACAATTTTGGGACCGGCCTCAATACTAGTCGTCATTGTTGCAGCCATCTATTGTACCAAGTACGATTCATTTGTTTTTGATTGTCACACATTAATGTGATTGTTTTGATGTTTATCAAATAAAGAGGAATGATATTAAATTGAAATAAGTACGCGCAAATGCTATCAGCGCCAAACTATAAAGAACTGATAATGAGTTAATAGACATCTGTGATATGTTATCTGTTCTAGATTCCCTAATGGTGATAACAAGCGGAACGAGATGGACTCTGTTGATCCAGTTCTGAAGAATGATCTAAACGTCATTAAACAAAGTTGCAATCGCGCTAAAATAAATATTGTGTAGTGAAGTATTTAATCATTTTTTTAATTATTTTGTCTCCAAACATAGCCGGATTTGTTGTTAGTGTTTTAGTATATTCTTGTTTGATTGCAGAATTCAACAAATATATGAATAAATTGATTTGTATATCATGCCAAATGGAGATAGCTTAAGTATGCTGCAACTCTTTATCTGTGTTTCCTACAAATAATTATGTGTGTGTATATATATATATATATATACATTTGTCGAGACGTATTTGAATTCAGTAACAATGTACTTCAATATGCTTGTATGTATTCATTTTATTTGAAACCATACATATTTTTTAGACGATTTACATTGTAAAAAAGAAAACATATTTAAGAAAGGATAACCATTGTGTTTAGTTTCGAAAACTAGCGTGTCTTTGTACATTTTGTTTTACATTATTAATCTTATGCAATGCCAACATAAGGTGTGACAAATATGTTGCGAGTATGTTCATGTGTGTGAGTGCATGCGCATGTGAGAGTGCAGTACAATGCGTCTTATAACAATTTTCCTTCTGTTTTAACAATTAAGACTCTGTTTGATTTGGTTTTAATGCTAGGAAAATAAGATCTGTGGGACATGTTGGTTTTACATTGCATGCGTAACAATTGATTTGAAACGATCACTACGTCTCCCATGTTTCATCCAATAAATACTGTTTAATTGATTCCTAGATTATTTTAATTGTTTTAAATTATTTTCCAATAAAATGGTGTATGGAGCGATTATTGATTATATATATATGTATATGTATGTATGTATTCAGACCAATAAACTGGTCTTAATGAATTGTTGTTTTTGGTACAATAGAACACACATATTTGCACCATTTCCTAAATTAAGAACTGAACTTTAAGCGGAAATGCTGATAACTCGTTTTATAAACGAAATACAAAGAAGAATATTGCAAAGGTATTTCATAAACACCATTGTATAAAGCTTCTGTTACTTATTCATACGGAGTCGAAGAAGGAAAATGTCATTATGTCATACCTTTGACAATATTGATTTCAAAGACTTTTTGAAGGTTGTGTTAACTGTAATGTTTAAGACAATATAATAATTGACCAAATTCAAGTTTTGATCACCCACAACACATTCCAGATTATACATCCAGACAGCGCTTTCTGAGATGAGATCTAAATAAAGTACATTAAAAAGTTGAAAATATATCGAATGCTGAATCGGCGGAATCTTTTCGGATCAAATTAGCAGTATAATATATATACAATTGTTGATATCACGTGTGGATTAAACAGTATAATTTTTGCATCTTCTTTACAAAATCATTTTTTTAATATGCATAAATATACATGAAAACATCAAAGTATAGTTAAGATGGAATGTCATAAGTTCGTTTCAATAATACACAATATTACAATAAATTTATTCGTAGTTATTCATAACTTGAATATTGTTTGAATATTCGAAAAAATCATAAGTTCATTCAATACATGAACTAATGCAATTTTTCAAATATGCACTTAACATAGATTAAAACATCAAAGTGGAGTTAAGATGGAATACAACACAGATAGACTTCTTAGTCAAACAAATTCAACTGATTTATACTCAAAACCAACTGATAAGCATCGATATGTCCAATATTGCTCAGACCTTCCAGCGAATGTGAAAAAGGCGATTCCCTATGACATCGGAATACGTTTAAAAAGAATGTGTTCTGATAAAAACAAAAAACAAAATCGCGAGAAATAACTAAAGATTACATCTAATCTAAAAAAGAGGATATCCAAATAAATTTGTAAAACATAAATTAACGCGAGTTGATAGGTTGAATACAAAAATACTTACCTCAGAAGAAAGAAAAAAGTAAAACAGCCAACAACAGAGTATCAGTAGCTTGAACTTTTATTCACTCAATAATTCGAAGACATACAGACAAGTTTATAAATCAGACCGACTGAAAAATGTATTCCCAGATGTACCAATAGATGCGTTCAGGCGTGATAGAAATATTGGTGCAATTTAAATACATGGAAGGACACACAAAGTTATACACAAAGTTTTCAACAAATACCAAAATCATGCAAGAAAAATTGTATTAGTCTGTAGAATGTTACACAAAAGATTCCTCAACAGCGCCATTAGCGAAATTCCGAATGACGCAACAAAACAGAACTGCAACAATTACAGCCTAGTCTATGGGGTATTGTGAAGCAAATGCCAGAAGATGGTATACGCAGGGGAGACCAGAAGAACATTGAAAGAACGGGCCAAGGAAAATTAGTATGTCGTGCGACTCCGGAGAGATAACTCCATCTCGGAACACTTCAACAGGGCTGACCACAGAATATGCTTTACATGTGGTTATCGTGGTTAGCACAAGTACGTGACAGTTCCCGCTATTATAGTCTGATTAAGGATTTGGAATGGATAAACAAGTCTCAAACACTGTCGCCACATGACATTAATACCAAGAATCAACTAGATGTCCTGCTGCGAGAAATGATTTAGTTTAAAAATATGTGTGAATTTTTTTAAATATAAATCATTAAAATAAATTAATAGAAAAGTAACAGTACAAAATGAAATTTATTTGATCTTTAATAATTATACGAAGCATTGAATTTTAAAAAGCATTATTTACTAATAATATTTGATGTTCATGTAAATACTAACAATATATGATGTTTTATTGTGAGATATGTTCGTGTATGAGACACATGTAGCACATGTTTGGCATACTTTTTACTTTTTTGGGCGCCAATAAACATAAGAATTATGATAATGTCATTTGACGTTTAAAAACTTTCACTTTATTATTTGAAATGTGTTGTTAAAAGATGAACAATATTCTCAAAATATTTGTTCCATAGTTTTGATAAAGACGCAATGCCGAAACGTTAATAAAAGAAGTTCAATCAGAGGATTAATTATTTTTTAATATCCCTTAGGTAAATAACACTGAGCCTATATTTCGATCAACCAATGTTTGTTAAATTGATAGATTTATGCTTTGATTTGAGTCACGACTATTGCAGCCAAAAAGTATTATTACAATAAAGGATGCATCGTGATTTATATTTAAATCACTAAAGAATCTATTACCGTAATAAAGTGTTTGCTTATTTCAATAGTGCATTAAGTGTTTTGAAGTCATTGTGTATCCTTGAACTCCAACAGCTATGGTAATCTATGAAGTAGGTGAATTTGGATTAGGTCATTTAACATGAAATATTCATCATTTTTGTAAAACAAAACCCCGTTCATTTCATGTTCTGAATGGAATGGAATTTTGATATATTCTGTATATGCGTTTCTTACAGTAAGCAATTTTCCTTGACTTTTTTATTAACATACATTTATTGTTATAATTATGACTGTATTTTTAAACTGCGTTCATGCACGCATGGACACGGTTACATTTTTTGAGGATTAAACGATTAAATTGAACATCCAGTTTTGATCAGAAATCAAATTGTATATGCAAGTGTCTACTTTACCTTCGCTTTATCAAAGTTAATAAAAACAATAGTTAAAACAGCATAGTATACATCATCGGAAAGATTATTCGAAGAGTGATGTCTTATTCCATGGTGATTTTAATATTAAATTATATTGAAATGATTTGGTTGCTTTAATTTAAAGCAATAGCAATATCAAAATGCATTTTTTATATCACAAATAAACCATATTAATGCTAATCAATAAGCATTGGTTAGCATACGACACTATTTTTAATGCACATAAAATAAGCATTCAACACTCAAGTGAATCAGTCTTTTTGTTTGTTAAAATAACCGTCATAAAATATTCATCATTTTTGTAAAACAAAACCCCGTTCATTTCATGTTCTGAATGGAATGGAATTTTTATATATTCTGTATATGCGTTTCTTACAGTAGGCACTTTTGCTTGACTTTTTTATTAACATACATTAATTGTTATAATTATGACTGTATTTTTAAACTGCGTTCATGCACGCATGGACACGGTTTCATTTTTTTTGAGGATTAAACGATTAAATTGAACATCCAGTTTTGATCAGAAATCAAATTGTATATGCAAGTGTATACTTTACCTTCGCTTTATCAAAGTTAATAAAAACAATAGTTAAAACAGCTTAGTATACATCATCGAAAAGATTATTCGAAGAGTGATGTCTTATTCCATGGTGAGTTTAATATTAAATTATATTGAAATGAATTGGTTGCTTTAATTTAAAGCAATAGCAATATCAAAATGCATTTTTTATATCTCAAATAAACCATATTAATGCTAATCAATAAGCATTGGTTAGCATACGACACTATTTTAATGCACATAAAATAAGCATTCAACACTCAAGTGAATCAGTCTTTTTGTTTGTTAACAGTGTATGTGAAAACAAATAAATAATATTAAAAGTCAAATATATACACCACATCAAAGAAGTTTCAAAACTGTGCAGTTAAACTTGTTTCCATGGTAACCATAATGATTCTTAAACAACTATATAGTGTTTAATAACAATCAACACACTCACTCTGAAAGCGAACAATAGCACGTGATTTCTTAATTTGAGAACATTGGTAGCGAAATGATGTTTGTGTTTATCATTGAACAATAAAAATGGTGCATTTACATTAATGGAAAATTATATATACTAGTATATTATATACTCTGTATATTAATATTAGCATATTATGCATCCGAACTATGTAATCGGGATGTTTACACCCAGCATTATAGTTTTTCCTGAGATGCATTACGATCATCTGAGATTGGTATTATATGATGCGACTTTCTCAAATCTTGTGAACAAGATGGAATTAAGTAGCTTTGGATTGTTTGCAAGGAGTAACCCGAGCTTGAAATAATTATATATTAAATGTATTGTTTTTTTTTTTGTCCCGTGTAGTATATGGAATTGGTTACGTTCTTTTAATAACAAAATACTAGCGAGGGTTTTTAAGCACTTATCTTCTGAATGTTACATGAGTTTTATTATTGTTATATTTTCTTTACACGTCTTACAGTTTGTAACTGTTCTCGAGTACTTTTATATTTTACTTTTTTGTACTTTTAATTTAAAATGTTAAGTCACTCAAGCTTGCACAAGGAGAGCCAAGATAAAAAGGCCTTAAGTTTGACATAATAATTTACATTTAAAGCTCCAGTTCTTTCTTATTAAATAAGACGGATATTTGTTCAATCCCCAAGAGAGGCATGTAGAGGGTAACTACCCTTGTTTCAATGAAATATACTGCAGTACAATATATGTGTCAGCGTGAATAATTAGTTTCATACATTTTAAGAACATACACATAATAAATATATGCATATAAATTATAAAGCTAGGGCCCTTGAGGGTTGTATATAATACATAAAGCGTGTGTTTGCGTGACGACGGTAATACTTTTCATAAAATATACAACACTATAAATAACTTGTATCAGACTTAAAGTGGTTCGTATGAAGTTTCTAATAAGGGTCTTGTAGATATCTTGATGACGTTTTTCATTTATATAGCAAACTTTGTGAACATCTATAATTAAATATTATTCTTCAAGAACTGATGTTGCATTTCTAGATTTACATATAATGGTCAGTTAAAACAAAGTTCAAACTAGTATTTATGACAACTTGATAATTTGGATTTCAATATAATAAATTTCCCTTGGTTATGGTATGGTTATGCTACACAGAGATCATCCCATATCATATATAGTCCAAAGTTAGTTCGTTATTCGAGGATTTGTTCACAAGAAAAGAATTTCAAAAAACGTGTCTTTGTTGTAAAAAATATTATTTATTTCATGAACTACACAACACATTAACTAGTCGTGTTTTAGTCATGTGTGTTATATCTGTCCAAGTTTATCAATTTTTAAGTCGAGTACAGTAATGCAGAAGAAAACAAATGCGCGATAAATTATAAATTCAATATTCCTCCACATGAAAGTGATCGCATGTGCCGTCGTCAACTATGTCATAGTCATCAATCATCGTTTTAAGTGTCTCCCATTCTTCGTCAATGATCATCTTCACACGATGTCAGTTCTGTTACCGTTTGTTTGTTCGGCTATAAATGGTTATGTCTGAGAATTGTGCATAATGAACGATTTAGAAGCTCTCGGCATGAAGTTTGGAAATCAGCCAGTGAACACCGTATTTATTATTCGCATGTTCGTGGGTTTAGGATTGTTTTTAAAATAACTATAAAACAAGATAAAACGTTCGGTGACTAAGAAGCGGACAACAACTCTCATAAATTTAGAATTGATTAAATCGTTTTTTGTTGAAAGTTTACGGCTACATCTATAAATAGAACACTTCGAGGACGGACTTGACAGTGTCTCTAGTATGATTTAACTGGGCCTTTGACACGCCGATTTGATTATGCGGTTGACTAGATTTGCAAAGTTCGCATATTTTCTTCAATAATATATGTGAACAAATAAAACCTCCAATGAGTATATGTTTCTTTGCTGTAAAGGATTTTGCTGTAGTATCAAAACTGTTCAAATAAGGCAAATCACACACGACGATATAACTTATAACCGGCAGAGAAAACATATATGTTGTGTTAAGGTAGCTTACATGAAAGATTGCAAAGTGATTTAAATTGAAGCAACTTGTTTAAACCTTTTTTTTTTTATCGATTGCATCAAAATAAAGAAGTGAAACTCCAGAAGCTGCAGCAGTATTGCAATTCTATCATACACACCTTTGTGGCCTTTTATTTATGGCAAGGAACCAATTGCCAAAACGGTACAGTACGGCACAAAACGAAACAACATATACACATAGTAGAATAAAGCTGGGGTCACCGCCTTGAAACGGTCAATGCTAAGCATTGGGGATTTAAACCGGTTATAGAACGCTCAACCTCACACTTGGTCGAGCAATATTCGTGATACATATACGTGTAAATAAAATTTAACCTCATAGCATTGCAACTTAAATTAAACAGTAATAAAAGGGAATTAAAACGCATTCAATTTAATTACTATTTAATTACTCAATGGTAGGAAAGAGACCAGAGCAACAGAGTTACAACTTTTTGAGGCACGATGAAATCAAATTACTAATACGCATCAACTACATCCCTTCTTTTTACAAAAAGATTTAAGAATATAGCATCAAATAGTTAATATGTGAGATCATCATCGCGCACCTACAGGAAGAAGCAGCAATATTGGGTGTAAAAGATCCAAATTACCTACTTGATTGTTTATGTGACTAATATACTAAAATGCAAATGAAAATGATAGTTATACCTAAAAAGAATAACCGTATAGACTGAGGTGATTATTTATCGAATTGAAAATTACAATGATCAAAAAATTGGGGCTGCGTGATATATACACGCGTATATTATTAAAAATAAATTAAACAAAGCTTAAAAATAAATCAAGAAACTACCATCAGAGAAAACAAAAGTATTAATAAAGTTGACCGATATAAATGATCCAAAAGCTTATTGAAACGCTCTCCGAACCAGTACTTGTCGTCTTTGAGGATATAAAAAAGCTATCGCAGAGGGGATCGATCCCGTGATTTCCCGATCGATAGGCGGACACCATATCCACTACGCCACGACAATCATTACGAAAATAAACTACACAAATGTCAATGTCATATTTTTAATGTTATCTATAACATTTAAGATTTAAATTGATATATGATTTTTAAACGACACCATATATTTAACGGCACATTTGTAATTGCAGTAAAATACTATGCGACTGACAGACACTCTGAGTTGACATATAATCGAAGTTTTCAAATCATGTTTAAAATAGAAAGATTCACTAGTATTCCGCAACGTTTGTGTTCAATTTATTTATCGGCTTCAGTGATTTGTTTAAGTTTTGACTAAGTTAAACAAATCACGGTCTGCGGACACAGGTGAATCACAAAAGCTCACCGTTGACAATATATAGTTTTGAAGTAAGCTTACATGTGCAATAATCTACCGTCGTCTAACCATTCATATAATATGTTTTAGGAATATTGGTATTTAAGTCTGAGTATATGAACTGAAAAACGATTTGCTCATTTTTGACAAATGGTAAAATGTTTATAATCCTATAAGATGACTCTTTTATCGTTACATTTATGTTTTGTAGCTTCAGTGGAGCACCATTAAAATAGTTATGCCTTTTTTAATGCCAGGTTTTCCCCTTTATAACATCTTAAGAAGAGCAATTTAATGTGTTATGTCAATGTCTCATAGTTTTAAAACTTACCCTGAACAATTTTTTAACATACAATGTATAATATGTGTTAAGTCTATATAAATCGTATTCCATTGTGATCACTATGTATCGATGTTTCACAATTTGCCATTCGTTTATAGACGGCCACCTCGTATTTTCATTTCAACACAACACTCCANCATCAATCCATTTCCTATGTTTAGGGTTTAACATTGCAATATGTGTAACTTACTTAAAATACTTCAAATTAACACATTCAAACAAATTAAATCTTAATTAGATGTTTTTAAAGTGACAGCTTTGAAAAAATCTTGCACCAGATCCCCGGAACGTGCTGATTAGAACTTCAAGTTTAGCGACACAATTTAATTATTTTCTCATTCGATGGTGTGGTTAATCTGTCGGTCATAAGTTACTACATCGGTTACAGTGGTTTCAAATTTTTTATCGATTTACAATTATAATCGATAACAACAGACAAAGCCAATTACACGAATAGGAAACAAAATTCGCAAAATTGGTTTAAAAATAAAGAAACGTATTTTTATATTGTGAAACAAACTGTAATAAAATAGTTGTTTATGAAATTTATTATGGACATATCACCTACGAATTGTATTTGATACTCGCTTTTTTGTTTAATTTCAGCATCACTGGGGATATTACAGATTAGTTTCACTGTTACAAATAAAATATTGAGTACCTAAATAGTAAATTAATTTATATGTTTTCTCTCTTATTGGCTTACCTGTACAATCCTCACGGTAAGCGTTTGAAACCGACTTCTGTTCGTAGTGTGTCGTTCTTAGTACGTCATCTGTTCATTCCAACGACATTTACTTAACCACCAAGCAGATTTTATCAAATCTATACAGAAATAAATTTTGGGTGATATTCATTTAACGTTGTACAAGTCGTTCCGTTTCACTGCATATATTGGTCACCAGAGCTTAACATAGATGAAAAATAAATAAATCTTCTCTCAAACCGCAAGTGCGTGAGGCTTAACACTTGGTGTGTTTAATCGAATAGTGGTTCTCTTAGTGTGTTCGAATCAGGACCGTAGAGTCAAATTGACCACGACCCTAGGGCCACATAATTTATATAGAAATTCCTGTGAAAATCGTCTTCTATGAATCATTATGTTCTGTGGTTTAATGTTTTGTGTGTTGAATCACAGGGTGGTCATCTACCATATATGTTCGCATTATGCCCTAGGGTCAAAATGTGCCCTTACAAAGGTGTAACTTGATTTCTTGAAATCTATATACGTAAAAAACTTAACAAATCTGCTTTGAAACCGCAAGGTACCTAGGTTTGACGAAAAAGTATAATGTTCTTAAATCAAGTTTGTTTAAATCATTCCCATTGTAAGACCAAGAGGTGAGGTATTTGGCATGTTGCATGATATGGTTGTTGCCCCGTCCTGATGGCCACATGTTTGATATAGAATTATTTAGCAAAATAAATAAAGATAACAATTGTTTGTGTCTGAACCATCAAAGTGCGCCGCTTCGATATTTTTATGTGATAACATATAGTGGTAAATATTTTTCGAATCGTGCGCCTGGGGTAAAAATTAGCCACACCCTGAGTTGAATTGTTTTGCAATTACGTAAATGTGTATTCAGGTTAAAATGTGTTTGCATGAACCTGAGCCAACTGTTAGAATTTGAAATCCTTTAAACCGATGAAAATCCACAATGCTTCGCATCGACCTTTCAAAAATACAAATACCATGACAATGAGACTGAATGCAGTTTGCAATTGTTTTTATTATGTTGTATTACCTGGTGCATTCCAGGGCGATTCAATGCTCAGAGTGTATGCGATGTTGTAGTTAATACATTAAATTTCGAAATATTACCAGAAGAGAAAGAACTAACACAAATGAACTTGTCGACATTTTGCGCTAACCTATAAAAACTAAGGTATACATTTTTCTAAATTTGTTAGACGTAAATCTTAATTGTATGTCTGATAATTTATTTTTACAATTGTATAATACGTAACGATATTAGTAGAAGGCAAGACGGTCTTTTATGAAAGTATCCCTCTATAATGCAGTCATATTAAATAACTATTTGTCTTTTTGTGTCAGGATCTTACAATATGGGCGTTAACTTTAACCCAAATTGTGACGTTTTCCGTATATATTTAATAATTGTGAATAATTCTCTCGACCTGCAACTTATCTAGACATTTGCAGTCCGCAGATTGTATATTTAATTGGATGCAATATATTGTATGTTGGTAAGCCTTTGTTTCCAAGAACGTGTAATTAATTGGAATATATTCGTTTAACATAAAAAGCAAATGCCTTTGGTTTTGCAACTGAACGAAAGCGCACAAATGACATTGACATATTAAATAGAAGCAGAAAAACATAGTCAAAAACGTCCTTAGTCTCTGTTAAACCACAATATTTATAGTGTGTTTTCAGGTTTTGCAATTGAAATAGTCAACGAAAGCACACAAAAAAATAGAAATGCCTAAACGTTGGTACAGAGAGGTTAATTAATCTTCACATTGGCCACATATATATTTAATACAAGTACAAAATGAAACTCATAAACTACGTTTATTTCAGTTAAATGGCAAGATTTATAGTCGTTAACGCTTGATTAATCATTAGACATGAACTCAAATTATTTTATTCCATCAAAACTTTACAACTTGATTTGTATTGGAAAGTGTGCATCTGTAATTATGATGTACAAACTGTGTTTCTAAGTTGTTAATGTGGTTTCATCTTCAACTATACCTTCATAAGTGTAGATAAATGTTGTACAGAAGACGTTTTGAGAAACAAATACAGATTAATAAGAATTGTTTTCGTTCTGCAGCTGAACTGAATACATTTTAAGAGTATAAGTAACAATTTCAGGAAGCAATACAGTTGATGTGGCTGGATTGTATGAACGCAGTATTACTTATTCAACAATTCCGTTGTTGTGCAATGGAATAAAATGACCAACCCATATGTTTTGCATGGTCCGTTCCACGATGATAAAACTAGCGTTCAGCATTATAATGGTGATTGTTTCATGTATTGTATACTTCTAGTTTACGAACAATAATATCAAATATATTCGTGATCAAGACCCCAGATCAATTTAAATAATGTCCGTTTAGATCATTTGACCAATTCAACCAGTTAAGGAAACACTGAGCAAAGCAACTTTTAACTAATCAACGACTTTCTAAAACAAGGTAATGCGTAAAGGTAGTTGTATTATTACAGATATCAAAACCAACGTCAATGGTCATGCAGCTTTATATTAAACTAAATTATGAGTATAATGGAGAAGACTCATAGACATTACAATTAGTACCTCGCTTATTATGATGATACTTTGATAACAGTATCTTATACATACATGCGAATGAATGTCTCACTGAGAATTGTTAAACAACACGCTAGAAACAGACATCATCGACAAAGGCATTTAATACTTTGATCGGATATCATATAGATAATGTTGACAAAAGATACATTAAGATATAATGTATATGTTGAGGAAAGTCCACAGTTAGTACTTAAGGCCTTTCATTTGATTCAACTCTGCGTATACACGACAAATGCATGTTGGACTTTAGCCGGATATAACTGTGAGGACAGTCCACAGTAAGTACTGTAAGACATTTCATTTGATGCCAGTGGCTTCAAATGTACTTATTAAGCTATCACTCTGTCCACATTGTCCTGTGTCTGTCGATATTATTTTTACGCGAGAAATTTGATAATTGCGGTGCATAGACGTATCAAAAGATGAAATGACATTGAAAGAAGCCGTTCAATATAGTTATTCATGCAATTGGGAGCTCAATTAGTGCGTTTATAAGAGTAAAGATGTCTAATTGGGTCTTGGTATCGTTCCCCATAAACTTATAATTAACTAACTTGTCTAACGCCGTGACCACTGTGACCACGCCATTAACCTCTCTGTACCAACGTTTATGCATTTCTATTTTCTTACAAATAGGTTCATATTGTTCGTGCTGGCACTGACATTTACCTCATTGACACTTGGTAACGCTTTTAGCGCTACATTGTTTACCATTACAATAACGCAGACGTGAGATTGAAACGAGATATAATAAACCATTTATTTTATACTTGAACATTTGAAAATGTGCAATAAATAGAAAAAAAAGTTTATACTCATTTGAACTTGCGGGGCATAAAGCTTATTATTAATACGAAGTCTTTTATAATGATAAGTGCCCAATTGTTCAACAAACACATTAATAAGTGAGATTCAGGACTTATGTGGTTAGGTTTGTTACTATGACAAAGACGTTTGAGTTTATAATATGACGTATATTATATGACGCGTGTTATCTGACAAACATTGTAAAAAAACTCTTTGATAAAGATGCCGGGCTTAATATGCCGTTCGTCCGCGCTTTAAGTTTTGAAAATAGTGAAAAGGTATCAATCGGACAATTGCGCACTTATGGCATCAAGGGCCCTTTTGTAGGTTCTAGCATATTTCACTTATACATGAATGTGGTAGGGACTCAAGTCGTATTGGGATGCAGCGTAATTCACAACTTAATCGTTAACAAGTTAATGCCGCTTTAATATTATTGATGCAGACTTATAACGACGTAAAGCGAAATTTAACACCAAGCCATTGCATAATACAACTTCAATAGTCGTTAACTTTTTGTTTTTTCATTTAAGAATAATTTTATGAAGAAAATATTTTCGAATTCACACGTCCAGTCGTAATTTTAGGTCAAATTGTTCTAAGAATATGAGAGGGAAAGCATTCAATATTTGTAATAAAAATAAGTTTATAATAAGTCGAATTTCTAAAAGAGCACACGCACACACAGCAAAATATTTAAATGGTGACATAACGCTGTCACGGCAGAAGAAACAGTACCTTACTATTTACTTTTGGCAACATTTAATGTTGGCACGTTGTCCCTTTGTTGCCTTTTAAACCTCGCAAAACAACAAATCAGCGGCAAAAGATCGAAAGATTTTTGGGTCGTGTCGTTGTCGTTTTGACTGGTATAAACTCAACTTATTGGTCGTTCGGCGAGTTTGAGGGTTTTAAGACGAAATACGCCGAAATGACAAGTATTTTCATGTTTTCATTTCTGCAGAAAAATGTATCCTTCCAGCTTGCACACGAAAGCATCATAATTTGAACCTCTGGAGGCATGATGCAATGCAATTATCACAAGTATCAATTACGTCTCGTCTTTGATAAAATATGTTAAAAAACACAGCGTCATATAATTAAATAATAATAACTGAACACTATTTTCAATTATCACTATGGCTTGAACTTTATTAAATCCAGTCAGCACGGATAAGATTTATCTTACACGTCGTAATGAAATTGAGTTCAACCGGTTTCAATTGTATTTGTCGATCAAAGAAGACACGTCGGAAATTGTCTACAGCATTTCCGACTCAATTATTAAGGGGTATAGTTCCATATCTGTTCTTCGAATGACTTTAAGAACGGCTATGATATTTTTCGCAATTTTAAATGTGTTTTAACACATCAAAAACTTTGGATGCATAAGAATTACGCATTTATCTACACAATATTCCACGTTAAATTATAACAAAATATCATCGTCGTTGATTGTATTATTATTTAGTCGTTTTGATGGACTTTTTTATCAGTAAGATTTTCATTCGGAACTAAATCTGCCAATGTTAAGAATATAAAGGAAAGCTGCTGTATATCATATTCTATCGTCATCACAAGAACATACAACTTCCTGTTAATAAGCACATGTATACCTTGACTGAAAGTTGTTTGCATTAAAATTGGCTTCTTGAGTCCGATAATTGATGGAGAGTGTAGAAATGAAGGCCAATATAAGCCTTAGAGCAATGCATATGCGCTTCATGTATAACTGGACTCCATTAGCAATGACACACAGTTTTATTAAATTGTGGGTTATCATTCTACTATAAAAGCCCTACCAAAGTCAATGTTTCTCCTACCCTTCATGTATAACTGGACTCGCTTAGCAATGCCACACAGTTTTATTCCATTGTGCGTTATCATTCTACTATAAAAGCCCTACCAAGGTCAATGTCTCTCCTACCCTTCATGTATAACTGGACTCGCTTAGCAATTTAATGTCCGTTTTATTGAATTGTGCGTTATCATTCCACTATAAAAGCACTACCAAGGTCAATGTCTTTCCTACCCTTACTTGTTCCGAGCTGTCGGTTCAAATACATGTACGTTCATCTCATGAGACACTGTATAAGGCTAAAGAAACTATTATAAATTCAAACACGCTCATCCCAAATACAAAACTAATTACAAATCGTTATAAAATAACCGCTGCGTGTAATAGGGGACTGCCCACGAATGTTTTTACTATCACTTTGGTGGTGCAAGTGTATGCTTCAAAATCCTTCAGAATATACTATGAAAAGACCCGACACATATCTCACATTTTGTTTATCAAGCGGCCTAGAGCAATAACCATGTGGTATCCGAGGGCGCTCGCATTTCAATCGAATTTACCTTGCAGCAAGTATAAAAATTAGCAATCTTTCTTTGGTAATCCATGAGATATATATTGCCAGTTGAACGTGTATGAATCTTAAAGATGTTAAACTAGTAGCTAAACAATTATTTTGGCTTGTAGATTATATAACAATTACGCAATTGTTTAATCAGTATACTCCCTCCTATCCTGACAGCGTGTTATGTTCTTTCGACATCCATTATATGTTTTGCGAATTATACTTGAATTGTATGTCAATATTATCCTTCCTATATACATGTTATGATTGAATAATTCAACAAAAATATTTATAGGCGGCTTGTATAGTATTTGTAATTAAATATATCAGTAGCTTTCAATCTACATTAACACAAACAATGTATGCAATTTAAATGTAAAAACAAATTATTTAGTATTAACAATCATGACGAATTAAAGTAAACAAATATGCGTTGTTAATGTAACAATACATTATATGTAATTAAATTAAGCAAATAAAGTACAATATGTCCCGAAACAACCATAAATGTTAAGAAGATTTATTTATGATATTCAAATCAACGCGCTTCATTATGCACTTGATCACATCGACTAAGTAGATAGTTTTTAAAAACAATAACATTCACCAATATATTTAACTTAAATATTTTATTTTTTTCTGCTGGAAGTTATTTCCATATGAAGGTAATACTTGGACAACCAATATGTCGTTTTGCATTGACATACAGATAATAAGTTTATATTTTCAATTGATTGGAATTAGTAAATCTCACTTCAAACAAATGACACAATATTCTACTTATTTGGGACATGCATGACGTTTGTAAACACATAACACTTAATTGTCATTTCGTTGCGCGAAACCTCTGCATCCCACGGTCACACATCGGTGTCGGTTGTTGTTGTTACGTGTAACTACACAGTTGTGCTACAAGATCTTCCCAACGTTTCTCGCATATGTACTTGCGTTAGGTTGATCTCATCGACCGCAATCTCATCAACAGTGTTACGGTACTCATATTCCCCGTGTTTCAGTTGTCGTACCTGCACCAGCGATGTACATTTTCCTCTGTTTAAGAGACGCTTAAGGGTTAATAACACTCCGTTACGGTTTTCAAAGAAACGTCATCGATTCCAGCACTTTAATGGAACGGCCGATGTATGTTTCAGTTATCTGTTTTTGTTACCTTTAAATTATTTGTATTTTAATTTAATTACTTTCATCGTGCCTAGAAAATGTTTTGTTCTTAATTTTGTTTTCACAGTGAACCATTAACAAATCAAATTGCACTTAAATCGCATTTAAATGATTTGTTATTTTGCTTGTTTATTTGAAGAAACGTGCTAAAATGATAATGTTAATTTACACGTGTGTGTCAGTAATTATATCTGGGCTGCCCTAGCTCCTGTTTAAACCCCCAATACTTTACATTAATCGTACAAGGCGGTGATCCCGGCTTTACTATTTTGTTTTATATCGTGCTATATGTATTATAATGTGTTTTTAAGGAAATAGGTCATTTTCTTAGAATACAATTTAACATTTAAGTCGTTACTATCCCCCCACGAATACACATTATTTGAGCTCCTCAAACATGTCATTATAAAGTCGACTTTACTCGACTAACTACACTACAATAAATAATAATTATTCTAATACACAAATTAACCATCTTTCCGAAAATATAACCTTTATTATACCCATGACCAAAGCAAATGGTTTTGGACCAGGTGCGCAATATGCGGAAATTACATATTTACTTTAATATTAAAATATTGAGTATAAGTAATGAAGTTGAAATCCCTCAACCCTCATCTTTACAGTAGAGATAAACAGTCTTTTCTTACATGTAACATATATTATTTCTAATTTATATAATTAATATCCATTTAAAATGTTCGTAAATTACTGCAAAATATAGAATAAAAATAAAAATATATAAATAATATACATGATATTTAACAACCAGATCATACATAACAAAGACACATTTCGTTTAATAAATTGCTCTACACTCCGAAAAGTATATATCGATGACTAAGTTACGTGCGTTATGGGCTAAACCCTGTGTGCTTTTAATGTAACGAAGTACTTCTCGAAATAGTAAACTAGTGTCTTATTCCTAGGGTCTGGTAGCCATAGTAGTTATTTTGTTGCATAAAGTGGATGTAACTGACGGGTGTCAGTGAGTAGGCGAACGCGTTGGGTTTGATATAATGAACATGAACATATGGAGGTCAGTATCATCAATATGACCACAACAGTTACACTATGGACTGTCCCTGAAAAGGATCAGCATTTAAGTTGCTATAATTAACGTTGTATGTATTCAAACAATAGTTTAAACTGATTGTAAATAAAAGCTTACTGCTTTAGATATTCATTGGGGAAATGGTCAATTCTGAATAAGTGTTTGAAGAAAAAAGTTACTCCATGTTAAATAAGTTGTTTTTATTTACATGTTTCTTAAACTTTGTGACATACCGAGAATGCTTAAGTTGGATGATACAAATCCTTAATAATGTAGTCGTAGGCGAATATGGTAAGTCATTTGCAATATCTGAACATTTGCACATTTGAAGCCCGACTATTTTAGCGATAGACACACTACATAAAATGTATATTTCTATAGAAAACAATCTAGTGAAAACGTCACTGTCTGCTTCTGTTTGATAATCAGTTAATGTAAGGATTGATCCAATAAAACTTGTTTGTAATTTATAAATGTAACCGCCTTATCTTATCTTGAGCTGCAGCTCGCAGGACTGTAAATACGTTTTGCCTAGAGCATTCCAATACGGATATCTCTAGCAAAAACATAAAGTTAATAAAGTTCCATAATATAAAGATTTTAGTGAAGAAATGCATAAATTAAATCCTTTTTATTCATGAAAATCAAAACGAAATAGCAATAGTCCTCTTTGTTCAAATGATACATCCACGAAAGCAAATAACCACTTTCATATATGCCTATCAAAACAAATAAACTGTATGGAAACAATTTTTATCGGTAGATTAATGTGATTTTATTTTAATTACCAATAAAACATGAACACATTACATTACTCCTTAAGTCCTTGAAATAATTAGTTTTTTTAAGAGGTTCACCCGTTGTAGATTACAATGTACCAAAGTGAGTGTTTGATGTTTACAGAAGATTGTTTAGATAGTTTTTTAAGAACTAATTTTATTTAAAAATAATAGATACATCGTAATGTAGTTAGTCCTGCTGAATAAATGATTAAAAGTAAAAGTGTTATGATGACATGGCACATTTTAGGAAACACACGTTTGTGCTTTTTCCAACGCATGTTTTGATAATTAGGCTTAACCAATAAATACATAAACGTAAAAATTTAGTTTTGTTTCAAGCATTTGTGTATCATTCTTTTGCAAAAGGACGAATCGCAACACACCAAAACCCAATTACTCACATAGCAGCAATGTGCAGTGTCCCCATTAGAGTTTCCCACAAGCTCTATGAACGTGTACTTACAGTGGTTCTATAGAGCAACCAGAGCAGTATAATATTTAACAATTTTCTTACTGTGAAAAATAATGTAATACCTTCCGTTATCATACACCACTAGAGGTCAGGTACGACAAATAATAAAAGTATAATTTAACTATTGTTTCTTTAATCTTAGACCTAGATATATGATGAATCTGACAACCATGTCCAAAATAACGCATTCAATACTCGTCACCAAGGATACAGATTGTACGCTATTGATTAATATTTTCTTTTTGTTTACGCATTGATAATGGATATTTGACGAGTAATTTGAATTGATAATCGATGTTAATGGACTGGAGATAAGTCTTCTGACATGATGTGAACGCCGGGCTATGTTTTGTGACCATCCATTTCAACAGCGCTGGAAACGTTGAATAAATCAATTAACGAACACGATGTCAGTCAGATAAATCAATCATTTCGGAAAGAAAACATGTACATTTTTATTTTATTTTACAAATGTAAATTAAATGACGACGTCTACGTTATTGCAGCGGAAATAGTATAATTATAGTATGTACCTGACTTGATCACGATTGTTTTGCTCATGCTTATAATTATTGCATTATCTAATAATAAAACGGGTGCACAACAATTTGCGACATATTGTAGTTTGCTGAGTACATGAATCGTATCATCAAATACAAGTAATTCACTTCCCATCTAAACATGGCCTTGTATCACACTGACATATTGTTATAAAGACCACTTAGGCATAAGACATCTGAGAACTATTAAGAAAACAGAAACTCCGCAGTTACGTTTGACAGGATAATGCATTGCATGCCAATAGCCCTTCTGCACTGAAAAAGCAAACCTCCTAGGTCATGTGATTCAAGGATTGTGTACGACGGCAGATTTTTGTCTATTTAAAGAAGTAGCAAAGGATGGCTGTCAATTAATCCACTTAAATAAATATTTCAGCTACATTAAGATACAGTTTCTTCTTGTTATTCTGAGCTCAATAAATGTGTTTGTGATAGTAAATGGTAACCTTATATATTTATTTGTGTATTTTTTTTCATTCTCGGTCTTTGTTAGTGTTCGTGTAACACTCTAGCAAATTGTTCAGGACTAATTGTTAGCACTCAGCGGATTCTGAGATTAAAACTGAGTCGTCGGCGAATACTAGAAGATAAATTGATGATTGATCAATAGTAATTCCCGCATTTATATCAGCTTGTAAGTGCAGGTTAAGTGTAAGTCCTGTAATAAACCGATGTCGGATTAAAAAAACAAACGGAAATACTATTTTTTTAACACTCGATTTAATCTGATTATAGAAAGGTCGAAAACGGACTGCAATTTGCCATCGATACCAGACCGAATGAGTGTAAACCAGAGATGCATACACTCCGTTAATTCATATGCCTTTAAATAATCGACAAAACGGCAAAATAGTTGTTGTTTTTTATTGATATGACTTGCAATCAATGATTGAAGGACAAATATTACGTCGATTGTATAATAGCCCGGTTTAAAACCGAAATGTGCGGAAGTTTAAATTTCATTAGCAGAAGCCAAATTGTGCAAGCGATCGATTAGTATACTAGTAAATAACTTAACAAAACAACTCACGAGGGATATATCTCGATAAGTGTTGGGTATTGAAGGATCGCCTTTTCATAACGTGAAATAATCAGACCGGCTGACCAACTATGTGGAAATTTACCGGACTTGGGAATATGATTAAATAACAGTTCTGATGCATGGTCAATTACGTGGACACTTTCTTTGAAAATATTCATATATAACGTTTTCCGAAGAACACACCTAATTATTACCTAATCGTTTTTAGCCATGACAATTTCTTCCATTGCTATGTATCAATCGAGCTCCGGAGCTCGAGTTATGGTTACTATCTAAATTGCGAACAAAATTTATACTGTTTTCGTTATTTATACGTTGTACAGTTATATACATTTAAAACAAATGTAGTTAGCGTCTATCCACAAATGGGTTTGATAATTGATGCTGTTGAATGTCACTGATATTGTCAAATTCTATGGATAGTACGCTATATGTTGTATGCTAAAGGGTTGCTAATACGTACTTGTTATTTTTCAATAATACTTATAATTTAATATCCGTTTTGTATCAGTAATAGTTACACTCAAAACATAAAGCTCACATTTCATATGTTAAGACAATTATCCGTAAGTACACTTAATTCTCTTGACATGCTATTTAAATGAAATGTGTGCTATGTTTATCTGGCTATGTACTGATTGTTTTCGCCAATAAATTGTCTGTCTGGCATTTAATATTATTTCGCATCCGATCCTTTATAGGAATTTATGTCCAGCTTTCCTGTGGTTTAACGAAAACTATTTGTGATATAAACACTAGTAACTTACTGGTTTAAATGGTGCAATATAACCTTGTAAATAATTAACAATTGTTACAGTTTCAGTGGGAAATGACATCATTATTGTGATTTTCATTACCTTATAATCATGCATATTTCAACCGTTTAACTCCAGTAAATTATTTAGTTTGAATGTACTTGTGACCATAGACAATACATATACCCGCTTGTGCGGCTGATTAACTCGTTAAAAAGTTATATCTAGTAATAAGTTTATCAATCGGCCTTGTGCAATGACCACGTGGTCTCCGAGGGCGCTCGCGTTGCAGTAGGATTAACCTTGCAGCAAGAATAAGCATTAGCAATCTTCTTTTGGTTATCCATTAAATAGATCTTGCCAGTCGAAAGTGTATGAATCGAATGTAATACTAGTAGTTAAACAATGTTTTTGTCTTAGAAATGATATACCAATTACGTTATTGTTAAATCAATATACTCCCTTCTATCCTGAGAGTGTTTTATGTTCCTTCGACATCCAGTAAAAGTTTTGCGAAAAATAAATGAATTACATATAAATATTATCATTCCTTTGTACATGCAATGTTGAATAGTACAACAAATATAATTTAGGCGGCTTTTATATATTTTTTATAAATCATTAGTATTTTTCATTCCACATTACAACGTTTGCAATTTAATGTAAAAATAAACTATTAACTTTTAACAATCATGTCGAAGTAAAGTAAATATCTTATTCGCTGTGAATGTAACAATTAAGTATATGCAATTAAATTAATAAAATAAGATATACAATTTGTACCTAAACAACCATCAAGGTTAAAAAGATATTTATGATATTTAAAGAAACGCACTTCATTTAGCACTTGATCACATCGACGATGTAGACATTTTTTTTAAACGATTTACATTCACCAATATGTTCATCTTCTGGAATATTGATGTTCTTTTCCATTTACAGCTAATACATGGACATTCAACACAATTCATAAGTTATATTTACAAAACAGTTCCCATAAAGGTATACCATATACACTAAAGTGTTTAAAACCCCTCTTTATGTGCATTTCGAACGATTGGCACAATATTCGGCTTACTTGGGACATGCTTGACGTTTGTAACACGATACATTAAAATTTCATTTTGTTGTGCGAAACCTTATTATGACGCCCACGGTCACACATCGGTGTCGGTTGTTGTTATTGCGTGTAAAGACACAGTTGTGCTACAAGATCTTCCCAACGCTGCTTCCATATGTAATGGCGTCAGGTTGATCTCGTCGACCACAATTTCATCAACAGTGTTACGGTATTCATACCCACCGTTTTCAAGTTGTCGCACCTGCACAAGCGGTGTACACTTTCCTCCGTTAAAGAGACGCTTAAGGGTTGACAACACCCCGTTACGGTACGCCTTGTGACGGAAAATGTAAATTATTGGGTTCCATACTATCGAACATTTGGCGATAACGGCGGGTACAATAATAATCCAGGTGGCAATTTTGTCGACGTCCACAAAAGACATCAAAAGAGCCATGATCGAGTATGGTAGCCACGTGATGACGAAGGCACCTGGAAATGAGAAGACATGTGAGGACATGGCAAAACGTGTTATTGGGAAGTATATTACATAAGATGTACTATTAGTTTTCTTTAAGTATCTCTATCGTCAATAAATGTGT
Source organism: Dreissena rostriformis (assembly GCA_007657795.1). Lineage (NCBI taxonomy): Eukaryota > Metazoa > Mollusca > Bivalvia > Myida > Dreissenidae > Dreissena > Dreissena rostriformis. The sequence goes on from VMBQ01001984.1 coordinate 56,861, forward strand.
AAATGATATCCGAACTTGCGGGAACATGCCAAATTGTGTTATTGGTAAGTATATTGCATGTGGATTACTATAAGTTTTCTTTAAGTAACTCTGTCATCAGCGAAATTATACTATGTTCTAAAGTTTGTTAATCACACTCAATACTGATGTTTTATCTGATGGATTGACTGGCACTGGTATTGGTTCATTATACTGAATATTGTCAATATTCGTAAGGACAACATACAACATAATTATGACAATGTGTAAACTACGATAATGAGTTGATAAGACGCCGTTATTAAATGTCGCGAAATGAGGTTTTAGTGATTTTTCAAAGCGATAAAACACTAATTGTTGTTGTGTTGTTTTCGTAACACATGCTTATTTTTTGTCGTAACATGGAAATAGTCTTATAATGAAGTGTTGGTTTTGATGTTAATGTGAAATGCATTGAACGGTCAAAACAGGTAACATCCGTTGTTATTTGTATTAGTTGTATGTTGTGTTGAATGAAATGTCCTGTATGTAGGGACCACGATTCACTTTATATAATGAAGGGAAGAAAGTTGTTTTTTCCTAAGTGAAAGGAACGTATTGACCAATGTTCAATCCATGTAATGAAGAGAAACAAGTTTTCTTTTATACCTAATGATAAAATATAACATTTCTGCAGTGAAATTACAGCAGTGAAAAGAACAAACAAATTCTTTTCACCGGTGAAAAGAACAAATCTTCATAATTCCTTTTTCTATTTTTAGATTATCCTATCAAGATATACTTCCCTTGTTTATATCCATGTTTATATTTTTTCTATTATCACGAGTGAAATTAATCGATATTCCACCGAATCCAACGCATTTTCTTTTAATTTTACACTTTCTTTTACCGTTTATTTGCATTGTAAAAGAGTTTAACTGAAGAATTTTATTAATATCGATAACAATGGAATCGCGAAACAAACAGCCGTAAATGGGCATCGAGAAGATAAGGGCGTATGCCTTCTGAGACCTTGATTCACAAGGACTGTTACTCTTTTGTCGCTATCGATTTATTTTGCTGTAGTATCCTTTATCCAAATGAGTTTGATTCACGTTGTTGTTTTTCACACATTAAAAATAATAAAACAAAATTATATCGTAACAACACTTGCCCTGGAATTTGTGTCAGAAAACAGATTAAAGTAAATTAAACAAAACATAATCAACATAATTTCATGATCAACAAATCACGCACTATAAGATTCAACTAAGGTTTGAAAATTAATATGTGAATTTATAAAGTAAGATAAAATTAACTCTTACATGTCATTAAAAATACAGTGCCGGCGATCTTGTGTTCCCTGATATGTTCCCTGACCATACGACCCAGAAAGCGACCACTCGAGACGCATACCTGCAATTCAGTATAAACATTACTTTAAAACATTTGAAAGTTGTTTAAGAAAAATAAATCTAAAATAAAAAAAACGACGTCAAATAAAAAAAGTAATAAAATAACACATTCAAAATAAATCTATGAAATAGTACCACCACTTCTATTTCTACTTTAACTTATACAACTACCACTACTACCTATACTTCTTCTACTATTACTACTACTTCTACTACTACTTCTACTTCTACTACTACTACTACTACTACTACTACTAATACTACTACTACTACTACTACTACTACTACTACTACTACTACTACTACTACTACTACTACTACTACTACTACTACTACTACTACTACTACTACTACTACTACTACTACTTCTTCTACTACAACAACTACTCGTACGACTAGTACCACTATTACACTTCTAATAGTACTACTTCTGCTACTATTAGTATGAGTAATAGAGATTTCGCTCATGAATCCAACAAACTTGTGCGAACTTCTGTTTTTGTTAAGAAATGATTGTATTTTAGCAATATTTGAATAACACTCTCATTTAAATTAAATCTTGTCTTGTCGTTGCAACCATAAATTAACAAGTAACCTAATACATTTTTGTGATGAAATACATAATCTTTTTTTGTAAAATTCTATTTTCAGAATCTGTATTTTTGCTCAAGGTAACCTGTATATTTGACTCCCCTGTTCTATATTGCTGACTTGCATTCTGCTCATGTTTCTAAACAAATATTTGAAAAACGCACATGAGATCATAAAATTGATAAAATTGCCAAAACACAGTATAAACTGTGCTTTTCATAAATGTCTGCAAATAATTTCAAATTCATTTTGAAATCTAGAAAGTCTTGTAGTCTTGTAAACATGTGTTATATCAACACAGTGAAAATACATTGGAGAAAACACTGTTAGACTTCCGAATTACATGTATATCAGCTAATCATAAAACACGAAATTATGTGAAGCTCTAAAACGATTTAGATCACTAGGGTCTGGAGATTGATAATAATAATAACAAATAGCTAAAAAAAAGTCGATTTGTGAAACATTCTGTTCCTCATGCACACTAAAATGTATGTTGTATGCATCCCTGTTTACAGATGACAACATAATTCAATTCGCTTTCGAAGAAATTGTAAGAACGACGCACGTAATCAGGGTGAAACGGCAAACATATTATGATACATAACATATTGGGCTGTTACAACAACTATTACTTCTTCTAATAATAACACTAATAATAACAATAATAATAATGATAATAAAGGTAATAATAGTAAACACAATAAAATAATAATAATAATAATACTAATATTTTTCTATAAAAAAACAACAATAATTATACTTATAATAATAATAGTAATGATAATTATAATAACGATAATTATGAAAATGAAAATAACAATAATGCCGATGATAATGATACTAATACTACTACTTCTGATAATAATATAAACAATTTAATGCTATGAAGTCTATAATGATTGACTAAATACCGTTTGAGCAAGTGACCAGTAGCAGAAACACAGGGCGATTAATGGGAGAAACCAACACATCGTGATAAGCGTAAACGTATAAGATAACGCTGTCGGACGTCTGTCTTCCCAATTTACGGAGCATGCTATTCCAAAGCGTTCTAAACTGTACGATGACCATCCAAATAACGGACCCGCGGCCCAGAAGAATCCGTAACAAAAACTAGCCGCTATCATTAACACCGACGAAAACTTTGATGCCGAAAACAATCGTCTAGATTTCACAATGATGAGGTATCGGTCTATTGAAATTAATGTCAACAGCGTAATTTGCGTTAATCCAAACGCAGTTGTAAAATAAGCGTAAGAGATGCACATATCCTCACCGAAAATCCACCGTTTAGCAAATGAAGAAATCCCCACAAGAGGTAAAGGTACCACTGCAATACACAGATCGCAAACACTTAATCCAATTATAAAAATATTGTCCGCTGTCCTCAGATGCTTATTTAAAACAAATGTCAAAATAACAACAACATGTTCCACCTGAGCGCAAATTATTATTATAAAAAGCACGCTTCCAATGCAGTAGAACATCTCATTCGAATATCTGTCATATTTAGTTTCGTTACCAAAGAACAGAGCTTCACTTGAAGAATTCGGAGCTGTTAAAGACATTGCTTTCCGATGAAGCACAGTGCCACAACTGAGTCTACTAGTATCGAAAATTTCCCTTAAATAGCTATCGGAACAGAACGCGCTGCGCTGTTAAAGGTGAACACTGAGCTACAACGCAGATTCTGTCATTTAAGTCGTTGACACTGTCTTCACAGAAAAAATATGTTCAGTAGTATTGCTTTGTTTTTGTATTATGCTTTTGAAAGAAGAAATGCGTTTCTGAATATCAGTTAATTATCAATAGCTGTACCATTATATATGTATGTTTGCATATATATGTATTGAAATTTATGACTATGCGATGTTTTTTGTAATTGCAAGGTCCGGATTCCACGTAGCAATTGAATCTTATATCATGAACCACACATGTAACTGATGTCGGTGGTTACTTTCCATCTCAAACAAAATTTGATATGAGTTTATTAAAAAAATGGTTTTTATATAATGCGATGATTTTGTATTGTTTTTCATTGTTTTTGCTGGTCAATGTTAACAGATCATTATTCTCAATAAACACACCTACTAAGTTTTTTTAGACAATGTATATAATCAACCTTGTTTGCCACGCTGCGAGCTTCAAAATTCGCGATAACGTGTTTAAAATTAAATTATGTATATTATGGGCATTGTGTCGGTAACTATACAGATCAATTCAGAGACTATATACAGGTTCAAACATTCGCTAAATCAGCTGACTTTCGGTTCGGATATATCCTTCGCCACTTTTGTAGGATATCAAAAAGCGGGAAAACGATTCAAAGAAAAAAACAACATGTATGTAATGAAAATATACCAAATAACTTAAGGATTAGAACACGTTGGATAAATTAGTAAAGTTTAACTTAATGCAATAATATGTTCCGTTTCCGTTTTAATTATCTAGCTGGAAAACATGCTTCGTCCTTAAATGATATCATTAAAAAGCATTAAGTATAAAAGAAACCACTAGTTCTTCAATAGGATTGATCATACTGCATATCGCCATACAGTAAGCAACTTTAAGTGTGTGAGTTTATAAAAAATGTACAAAAGGACATACAGTCATCTGAACCAGAAGTATATATCCACTATTGTAGACTAAACTTTATTGTAATCTTTATTGCTGGAATAAATGGTGTTTTTGTTGTTGTAAACACATGTGTTTTAAATATAATAAGAGTGGTAACTAGAGAAGTTGACGCATTTGAAATGTCACACTTGGCTCTTGCTTTTACAGATTTTATCCATCATTTTGTTTTCTATGAGTATGAAAGTTAATACTAAATATTAGCTGTGTTATGAATAACTACAAATATATAGCTGGTAGGTAAACACCTAATGGCATAATCGCGATTAATTTAGCAATTGTGTGTCACCGGTTTATTTCGTAATTGCCTTCGCAATGTTCTAGTAAATTATACTAAATGTTATATACTACTGGTTACAGAAGTTAACGCAAATTGAGGTCGACGGTATGAGTTTACCAAAGAATGTGTTCCTATACGGGATGTAACCTAAACATTTCCATTAAAACAATCATACCAATTGCCTTCTGGTGTGTATTTCATAGTCATACTGTTTATGAAATGGTACACTTGCGAGTTAATTCAAAATAAATTCGACTTTCGCGTTCCTCAGAACGTTTGTGCAGGCGGTACATGACATGTTTTCAATTTGTGCATGCGATTGTACGTTCAGAAAATGTTTAAGATACCAAATATCATAGATCCGTACGAAATAATCCAACTACAGTCCAGTGTGGAATCTGCAAGATTTGAAAACAAAATACAATCTATGTAGACACCATCCTGTTTTTTCATTTGTATGTAAAACAATAACAAACATTTCAAATGTCATTTGTGTGATTGATACATTAGGTATTATCACATCATCAGACAGTATAAATGTATAAATTATCTCAAAATGTAACATATTCATTTGGGTAAAATTGATAATTGGTTTTTATGCCTTATACAGGAATATTTTACCTATCTGATATGGCAGTAGATGCGAGTATTTTAAGATGTATTTATCTGCGCTGTCATGCGGTATAAATTAAGAAGGCAATTTCGCCATTATGCGGCGACACCATATTGCTTTATTCATCATATTTTTGTTAAAGTGCCATTTAATTTAATAATTTTCGCTTATACTTATGTTAGATCTTGTTTCTTTCCACCTTGCTTCCTTGCCACATTGCCACCGTGCCACCTTGTTACATTGCCACCTTGTCACATTGCCATCTTGCCAACATGCCACCTTACAACCTTGCAACCGCGCCAAAGCGCCAGCTCGCCACCTCGCCACCGCGCCACAGCGCCACCGAATCACCGCACCACCGCGCCACCGCACACAGACATAGGGGTCGCGGCTCCAGCGTGTATCGTCGGAAGAAAAGTCATCCTATAATACACGTGCTGTCAATTAAAAACAGGTTCATTAAAGTATTTTGTGTTAAAAAAAAATCTAATTTATTTATCGATTTAGATTGAAAATAAATAGTCCATTTATTTTTATAAAAACATTTACATCACAGTTATATTTTATTCATTGGTGTTTGTTTTCGTCATGTGTCTGAATATATGACAATTTGTATCTTACACATTGAATTATTGCTTTTAGGTGTAGTAGGGGACGTTTACATCGTTGCTTGGTTCAATGAAGAGAAGCACTTGTTCGTGCATAAAAAAGTGTACAACATTGATATGCAATTTACTTATCATTGAACAGTTAAATAAATAGATCATGATACATAATTTATGTTTAGGTACTGGGGGCCAAATCAAATTTTTCATATACCACATTTCTTTTCATTTCCACACTGTGCATTTGTTATCCCAGCTTATTGGAATATTCTTAAACTTCTTAACCATCCGGTAACACATTTATATAACATTTGATTCACCTACTACGCGCTAGATATTTGATATGACTTGAATTATTTTAGTTTATTAAAAGCGAATGGTGCCTTTCATCTCTAATAATACGTGAACAGATCTGGAACAAATACAAACAGGCAAACACATATTTAAATCGTAAGAAACTTGAATGTTACTGAAAAACTTGTTTCACTAGATCCTCATGTTTATTCAACTGTCATCGATACAATTTCTTAAATTGTGAACACCACCACAGTACTTGTTGGAACAGTGGGTGTCTAGCAATGCAGTCACTGAAACCAGAAATCAAGCCTTCACCCATTACGAGCAATATTAATGGCTCTAGGAAACACATTTCAACCATTTACAGATGTGTTACCATTAGCAGCAATTGAGTAGCCAATTACTGTGTGGGCTTCAGACGAAATCGGAACTGTTGGTTTCACATATTTTTAGAACTTGAAATATGTCGACGTATCTGGCATCATAATTGGACATGTCAGTTATTACAGTACATCAAACAGAAATAAAACAGCGAATCATACAATGCTTCTTTTATAAAAACTATAATCACCTTTTCAGTTTCATACTGACGCCTGATACATATGTTTGTAATAAGCCACATTCAATTTTGAGCACAACAAGGACTGCACTAATTGGCGACGCATAGGTCAAAAATTATAAAAATTGTGTTGAATGATGTCATTTTATGAGTCTTGGAAATTGTAAACAATTTATGAAACAGTTTTATGTTAGGCACATGAAAAAGATCCCAACACAAATTATCTATCTTAGATCAGTCGTTTCAAGGTCGAAGGTTACTATGGCTGGCCGTGACTAAAACATAATACGATGTGAACCTGCGTGTTAGGGCATTGCTTGAAAGCAGGAAGTCAATAAAAAAATAAACTTATATAAATTTTGACATATCGGTGAACATTATGTAAAATGTAAATTCATGGAATTCTTTCTCATAGTTGTGTTTAGTTTTTTGTTTGTGTGATTGTATGCCAATAATGAAAGTTACTGATAGCTATCCTATTTGAGACAGAGGTCGGATTCACATGACCATACAAACTAGTATCCAACTCCCACCTGCAAGTAAGTCGATTGGCCTTGGTAAGTCAAAATAAATCTGAGGCGCTTTTTTTTCATATGAGCATGCTTTCAAATATTCCAGATAAATCGGGTACATTTGTGTTGTTGACAAGGCTATTACATTATGTCAAGCCCTGCGTCTGTATCATAATCCCCTTCTATCAGTGCTTTCAATTATTGTCTTTTAAAACATTCTAATATTAAAACATAACACTAGATAAATCCACATATATAAAAATAAACGAATATTTCTTAAAACATTTCGTACAAAAAAGTTAACCCATATGCAATTAGTGTTCCTTATAGCAATAGCAAATTTTAAACGATAGATGTGGTCTGGTAACAGAGATTAAACAAGATATAAAATACATGTTTTTTATTGTGTGTGACAATATATTCCATATTAACGCTTATCTAAAGCAGATGATTATGTGACAGTTTTGCACATTTAACATAAAGAAGATTAAACGCAGTTTGACGATGGAAAAATTATAACATAAACGAAGATACTAATTTATATGATTTGTTAAGATTTCAACTAATTTTATGTGCCGTGCTTTTTATTGACAGTTCTGAAATCAGACGCAAAAGTATGATATTCATGATAATTAAAACACAAAAAAACTCTTCTATTGCTGCAAAAGCGGTTTAAAACATATACTTCTGTATTCTTAACATGTACAAATTGAATAAGGTCTTCGAGTAAATAGCTTGATACTGACGACGCGGAAAGCATTGACTTGATGCATGTTATAGTGACATTGCATTGACTTGATGCATGTTATAGTGACATTGTTATACTGACGACGCGGAAAGCATTGACTTGATGCATGTTATAGTGACATTGTTAACAAACACGAAATAATCAAATAGTTCTTTTCTACACAGGAATGGTAGATGAGTACATGGTAGAGAATAACATGTTTGAAAGAGCAATCAACCTCACTTTTGTATCGATTGTAATTTTTTAAATAACAAAAACATCATCTAACTACACAGCAATAGTCCTTAAGAGACGTAAATAAAACGTCAACGACTTCACTTAACCACATAAAAGGTCAGGAAAACACTTAGTAATCATATAACTTAAAGTACACGATATTGCGTACTTATATCGACAATTAAAACGCTTAAATTTCACCTTCGCTATGATAAACGTACTTTTCTCAATAGTAACACACAATTTCCATTCCTGGGCAGTTAACAATAGATAAAGAATACGTCTTCCATCTGATATTATACAATGTGTATATACCATGATCATTAAAACTTAGAAGAGTATAAATGGATACAGGATGTTTCAAAACAATTAATTAATTCGAAATATGAGTAATGGCACTACATAATAATTACATCTTTCACCAACCAATAGGACTCGAATACCCACGACAACACGACAAGTTTTGTTCCAAAACGAGCATCGTCGAAAGCCTGACTGATATTTAACATTGAATATTTCTGTACGCTTATCTTTAAAAGAAACTATCTTACGTGAACTATACTATCTATCATGTTTTTACTAAATTAAAAGAATGCAATTTTCGTTGTAGAAGTTGGGGAAAAAAAATTTGCACGTGGAAAATAACAAAAGAATTGTTCATGCCCGTTAGTCTGTTATAGATGGAAATTCCAAGATTTAGTCTATACAAAGATTTTGTTTTGACAAAATCTCGGCATTTAATAATAAAGAAAACAGGAAACACTAAATTATGTTGGACAGACAGATTCAATTAAGCAAACAAGAATCGAACGCAAATCTAATATGAAATTATAATTTATATATGCAACTAGGAAATAGACATGTACAAAGGTGGTATGTTCATTTCATCGAGTGAGCGATCATAATGTCAATACATAATGTCAATATTTCTTATATGTTAGTATGAACTGCTCTATTTTGAAGGACATGCAATTTGATCTATATACATTTAAATCACGCGTTAGTCGTTTGAATGGCTATTTGTGAAGGAGTGGTTTTCTCAATAACAGGATGGTGAAATCCATACACATCAACACGCAAAATAATTGATGCGTTTCTCCATATGTAGTCACACGCCCGTTTGGGTTGCGTAAAATAATTGCCTATTTCGCACATAGCGTTTAAAATGTGTTTGGATTATTTGCCGTTTTTCTGTCATTTCAGTTTTTCTGAGTTTAAAATAACACAACATTTACCAGATTAGGTGTAATCTTCTTACTGCGGGTGGACGGGATAAAATCCCGTCCACAGCGGCATCATCCTTAAATGCCATGTCATCTATATGAACCTCGCTCGGGGTTTAATGCATGTGCGTAAAGTGTCGTCCCAGGTTTGCTTGTGCGGTACGCACAGGCTAATCAGGGACGACATTTACCGCTTGTATTATATTTGTTTCGTTTACAGAAAGTCTCTTCTTAGCAATAATCCAGTTTAGGTGGAAAGTGTTGTCCCTGATTAGCCTGTGCGAACTGCACAGGCTAATCTGGGACGATATTTTACGCACATGCATTTAACCCCCTTTTCACAGAGCGAGGCTCATATATAAATTATATACAGTGCATTTGTACTACATTTTCACGAGTGTATTGACTTTTATCATTAATAGCAATTGACAGCTCTTTATATCGCTTGAATTAATCTTAAAACAAATCCGACTCAATTAGGGAAAGGCAATTGTAAACATGCGTTCTAATGATACATCAAATAGTCGGAATAATTGATGTGTTCATGAGATAGAGATTCAATATTAGATTCCAGCACTTTAAAAGCACGATCGATGTATTATACAGTAATCTGTTTTAATGTAAGATTTGTAATTACTTGTATTTTTATCTACTCCATTTCATCGTGCATAAGAAATGCGTTACACGTTTGTTTTGTTTTTTCATCGTGAACCATTTACTTATTGAATTGCTCGTTACTCGCATTTAAATTACCTTTAATTGCTTTTTCATTTGAAGGCAAATGCTAAAAAGATAATTTTAATTTACGCGTGTTTTATAGTGATTATTTATGTTCTAAATATTAGCCCAAACAGTTATTATGTTGCAAAGGGGATGTAACTGACGAGTGTCAGTGAATATGCGAACGCGTTGGGTTTGATAGAATTAACATGGAAATAAGTGGTCACTATCATCAATTGGACCACAACTAGTACACTAAGAACTGTCACGCAAGTGACTGTTGAAAAATATCAGCATGTAAGTTGCTAAATTTAATTTGTATGTATTAAAACCATAGTTTGAACTGATTGTAAATAAAAGCTTAATGCTGAAGATATTGGCGGAAATGGTCAATTCTAAATACGTTTTTGAAGAAAAAGTCTCTCCATTTTGAATAAGTTGGTTTTATTTGCATGTTTTGTAAAATATTGTGATAAACTGAGAAGGCAATCTAAAGATGGATGATACCAATCCTTTACAATGAAGTCGTAGGCGTATATGGTGAGACATAAGCAATATCTGAACATTCGAATATTTGATGCCTGACTATTTGAGCGATATACACACATCATAAAATGTATATTTTGATAGAAAACAAAACTAGTCAAAACGTCACTGGCTGCTCCTGTTCGATAATCAGTACATGTAAGGATTGATCCAATAATTTGTGTGTGTAATTTATGTAACCGTCTTATCTTGACTAGACAGCTGCAGCTCACGGTATTGTTTATTAGTCTACAAGTTATTGTTTTGCCTAGAGCGTTCCATTACGGATTGCTTTAGCAAAAACATAAAGTAAATGACGTTTGATCATATAAAGATGTTAGTCATCAAATGCATAAATTAAATTCATTTTAGTCATGAAAATCACAAAAAATGGCAATTATAGTCCTCTGTGTTTGAAATGAATACATCAACGAAAGCAAATAATCACTTTGATATGTGCCCAACACAAACAAATAAACTGAATGGATACAATTAATATCAGTAGATTAATGTGATTTAATTTCTGATTAAAAATAAAACATGAACAAGTTACCTTACTCCTTCAGTCATTGAAATAATTAGTTTGTGAAGAGGTTCACCTGTTGTAGATTATTATGTATCAAAGTGTGTGTTTGATGTTTACAGAATGATTTTTAGATAGCTTCATCTACACTACGGCATTGGAAAGTGCACATTTCTTTTGTTAAGAATTACGTTTATTTACCATTATAAATTCGTCGTAATTAAGTTCGTCCTGCTGAAAAAATTATTAAAAGTAAAAGTGTTATGCGGACACATTTGTGTTGAGGTTGTCGCTTAACAGCGATAAAAAATAAGTGCTCTTAAATGTTTCACTTTTAACTAAGCGGCTGGTTGCTTTTTCCAACACATATTTCTATAATTAAACTTAACCAACACACACACAAACGTAACGATTTTATTTTGTTTCAAGCAGTAAATCATAGTTTTTGCAACGGGAGGAATCGCCACACACCAAAACCCAATCACTCACATAGCCGCAATGTGTACTGTCCCCTCAAATGTTTCCCAGAAGCTCTTTAAACTTGTACATAAAGCGGTTGTATAGAGCAACCAATACAATTTAATATTTAACATTTTTTTGTTTTACTGTGTAAATTAATGGTATACCGTCCGACGTCATACACCACTACAGTTAGTCTAAACCTATTTATTATAGCTCGATTGCATCGAAAGCCTAAGGCTTATTTGAAACGCTCTCGAGTCCTGGGATTAGAACCAGTACTTGGTGTCTTTGGGGGAGATTTTAAAGAACGCTCCCACTGTGGGGATCGAACCCGTGACCTCCCGATCGCTAGGCGGACACCATATTCACAACGCCACGGCGACCACTACAGTTCATATACGAACATCGAAAAAGAAGTATTATATAACTAGCGTTCCTCTTATATTAGATCTAGATATAATATTTAATTTGTAAAACAATGTGTGCACGTTATGCTGAACCACAACATTCTGATCAAGACGATTTATCTGACACCGATTCCCATAATAGCTCATTCAATACCCGTCACCAAGGATACAAATTGTACGCAATTGATCACTCTTGTTATTTGTACGCACTTATACTCGATATTTGACAAGTAATTCGAATTGGTAATGGTTTTTAATGGATGGGAGCTTAGTCTGACCCTGTCTGACATGATGGGAGCGTCGGGTTAAGTTCTGTGACCACGCGGTCTGGTCAACGTAACACATGAACATACGTGCATTTGACTAATTTCATCCGCGCTGGAAACGTTGAATGAATCAATAAACGAACACGTAGCCAGTCAGACAAATCAATGATTCCGTAAAGAAAATATGTAAAAAAAAACATTAATGTATTATAGCAACTGTACATTAAATGACGACGTGTACGTAATTGCAGCTCAACTGTTATAATGATATAATATTCCCGACTCGCTCACGATTGTTTATTCTCATCCTGATAAAAATTGAATTATTTAAAAAATAAAACGGTTGCACAATAATTTAGCAACATATTGTAGTTTGCTGATTTCATGAATCGTATCATCAAATACAAGTAATTCACTTCCCATCTAAACATGGCCATGTATCACTCTGACATATTGTTATAAAGATCACTTAGGCATTCGACATCTGCTGAAGATTAAGGAAACAAAACTTCCGCAGTTAATATTAAAAGGATATAGTCAATAGCGATGAAAAAGCAAAACTCTTATGTCATCTTGTTCAAGGATTGTCTAAGTAAAGACGATTAAGAACGTGTGTACTTGAAGAAGTAGCTAATGCTGACTGTCAATTTAGCCGCTAAAATAAATATTTCAGCTATTTTAAGATACAGTTACTACTTGTTTGTTTTTTTAGATAAATAAATGTGTTTATGATAGAAACTGGTAACCTTTTCTCTTTATTAATGTATTTTGTTTCCATTCTCGGTCTTTGTTAGCTTGTTTTCATGTTCATTAAGCTCAATCTTTCTTCTTTGCCGTTTATGTATTATGCTTCAAATATATGCACCTAGTTTTAAGGGCGTTAAACTTTTCACATGTTTTTTTTTATAATACTTGCTTTGTATTTAAAAAGCATGTATTCAAAACTCAAATGACTGTGAAAATTCCTCGACAAAAAAATCAGTACCACCTATTCACAACTGGTTACAATTGCAATTGTTGAATTTAAACGTTAGTGTATCTTGGAAACTGAAACTGGCCATTGTCAAATGTTAAATACATTAACATACTTAAACCTCACGTGAATCAACTGGCGAGATATCTTGTTTCCATTACGAGAGGTACTAGTGACCTCCTGTCCAAACCCTTTGACGAAACCAAAAGCACACAATAAATACACAAAGGGTCACCAAAAACACAAATTGATAAACAGAGGTTCCATATTGGACATTCAATGCAATGGACTGGATGTTTAAAACCTTGCAATTAGTACCTGCGCATTTATAAACTGCAAATACATTTTATAACGCACTTTTTAATCCAGTATAATGCATGTATTTTCAAAAATATGTTCATAATTATACAGCGTACGTGTTTGTCAAAACATAACCACTATATCACGTTAATAATACCAGAAATAATACATTCTATAATATTCATGTTTTACTTCTAGGATTTTGAAAATTATGACATGAACGCCTGGGCTTTTTGAGATTTTATCCATTCCTTTTCCCGGTTTTAACGTGTAGGGTCTTGTGCAAAGATATTTCGAAAGCCACCATAGTGAGGATTGCGCCCGGGATCTCCTGATCTCAAGTCGGTATAGCACAATCTGATTCGTCCCTTGAACCTCTAAGTTTCAGAAATGGTTTAGGTTGTCAAACTTTATTTAAATATCATGGTTAAGTAAAGCTATAATTATATGAACCTTTTTCTATTTAATGAGATAGTTTGTTATTCAACAACATTCGGACATGAATGAATAGAAAATACATCCACAATTAGGATTTGCATTAGAGGTATTTCGGTCGTGATGAAAACAGGCATTAACCGATTTTGTTGGTTTGGTCTATCAAAGTAAACACTTAGAAAGTTGTTGACCTGATTTCCGCCTCATGTTTTCGCGTGGAGTAAGTTCATTTGCTATTCTTTGTGAAGGCCACGAGGAACGACTAGAAAACATCTTATTTACATATGTATGTGATAAAATTGACATCGACACACTTCAATATATTGAAATCGTAATTATTCTTCCGAAATTTCCTTCTTCATTAATTCTTTATACATGTTCTACAGAAATATAACTTTTTCGTTTTGTTCAGTGTGATTTATATTTTGTATCAATAACATAATCATTCGAAACTAATTATGCAAGCCTATTTGTATTCAAACATGAATCAGGACAGCTGTTCTAAGGCAATAGTGATTTAATTGAACCACAAGTAAAACTGATACTCAATTTGTTTGCATTACAATCGTCTCCCGGAGTTCACATTTGGATAAATCCTAATACAATATAAGCGCAAGTCAACATTAAGAGTAATAACCAATAAAATAATTGACATTAAAAATATGTCCTAGTCTGCTGTATTAAACTCCTTCAAAGTAAATACCGATCTTAGACTATAGCAGCAAAGGCCACACAAGTGGCTTCCTTAACGATTAAGCACGCACAGAAACGTAACTCGCTGAGTTGTATCCAAACAATATCAGGAGTTGTTGACATAAGTTGGAAACATTCAAGTCAAGGTCAAATTTAATAGTTGCTATTCACGTAGTTGTGATTAAACTATATCCTGTGGTGCAGTGAAAGTGGTACAATAAAGAAGTACACTTCATGAGCTTTTGAAACATATACATAATATATATATATTATCATAATATAAGAATAAGAAATATAACACTATACTAAATGCAAACTTCATGTGCATAACAAAACATTCCTTCAGAAGCTGTGGTGGATTCAAACCAAGCAATAAGTTTTAATAACATTTACCTCTATTTTTGATTATATCATTGCATGCATCAATATTTAATATTCAATGGATTTCGTATGAGAGCAATTTTTATTGACAACACAATTGCAAGATACAAAATATTATGGCAACCAGGTTAATTTACAACATAAAATAGAATTGATGTTTTCATTTGTTTAAATATCAAAATATTGGGCTGTCATTTAATGGATGCAAGGGGATACACAGCTGTCAGGTTACACACATGTTTAAGCTTATACTTGTGAAAACGATCATTTGTCAATTTTGTCAAAAGGAATCAATTATTAACCTATTAGTAATAGTNTCATATAACTTAAAGTACACGATATTGCGTACTTATATCGACAATTAAAACGCTTAAATTTCACCTTCGCTATGATAAACGTACTTTTCTCAATAGTAACACACAATTTCCATTCCTGGGCAGTTAACAATAGATAAAGAATACGTCTTCCATCTGATATTATACAATGTGTATATACCATGATCATTAAAACTTAGAAGAGTATAAATGGATACAGGATGTTTCAAAACAATTAATTAATTCGAAATATGAGTAATGGCACTACATAATAATTACATCTTTCACCAACCAATAGGACTCGAATACCCACGACAACACGACAAGTTTTGTTCCAAAACGAGCATCGTCGAAAGCCTGACTGATATTTAACATTGAATATTTCTGTACGCTTATCTTTAAAAGAAACTATCTTACGTGAACTATACTATCTATCATGTTTTTACTAAATTAAAAGAATGCAATTTTCGTTGTAGAAGTTGGGGAAAAAAAATTTGCACGTGGAAAATAACAAAAGAATTGTTCATGCCCGTTAGTCTGTTATAGATGGAAATTCCAAGATTTAGTCTATACAAAGATTTTGTTTTGACAAAATCTCGGCATTTAATAATAAAGAAAACAGGAAACACTAAATTATGTTGGACAGACAGATTCAATTAAGCAAACAAGAATCGAACGCAAATCTAATATGAAATTATAATTTATATATGCAACTAGGAAATAGACATGTACAAAGGTGGTATGTTCATTTCATCGAGTGAGCGATCATAATGTCAATACATAATGTCAATATTTCTTATATGTTAGTATGAACTGCTCTATTTTGAAGGACATGCAATTTGATCTATATACATTTAAATCACGCGTTAGTCGTTTGAATGGCTATTTGTGAAGGAGTGGTTTTCTCAATAACAGGATGGTGAAATCCATACACATCAACACGCAAAATAATTGATGCGTTTCTCCATATGTAGTGACACGCCCGTTTGGGTTGCGTAAAATAATTGCCTCATTCGCGCATAGCGTTTAAAATGTGTTTGGATTATTTGCCGTTTTTCTGTCATTTCAGTTTTTCTGAGTTTACAATAACACAACATTTACCAGATTAGGTGTTATCTTCTTACTGCGTGTGGACGGGATAAAATACCGTGTACAGCGGCTTCATCCTTAAATGCCATGTCATCTATATGAGCCTCGCTCGGGGTATAATGCATGTGCGTAAAGTGTCGTCCCAGGTTTGCTTGTGCGGTACGCACAGGCTAATCAGGGACGACATTTTCCGCTTGTTTTATATTTGTTTCGTTTAAAGAAAGTTTCTTCTTATCAATAATCCAGTTTAGGCGGAAAGTGTTGTCCCTGATTAGCCTGTGCGAACTGCACAGGCTAATCTGGGACGATATTTTACGCACATGCATTTAACCCCCTTTTCACAGAGCGAGGCTCATATATAAAATATATACAGTGCATTTGTACTACATTTTCACGAGTGTATTGACTTTTATCATTAATAGCAATTGAAAGCTCTTTGTATCTCTTGAATTAATCTTTAAAAAAAATCCGACTCAATTAGGGAAAGGCAATTGTAAACATGCGTTCTAATGATACATCAAATAGTCGAAATAATTAATGTGTTCATGAGATAGAGATTCAATATTAGATTCCAGCACTTTAAAAGCACGACCGATGTATTATACAGTAATCTGTTTTAATGTCAGCTTTTTAATTATTTGTATTTTTATCTACTCCATTTCATCGTGCATAAGAAATGCGTTACACGTTTGTTTTGTTTTTTCATCGTGAACCATTTACTTATTGAATTGCTCGTTACTCGCATTTAAATTACCTTTAATTGCTTTTTCATTTGAAGGCAAATGCTAAAAAGATAATTTTAATTTACGCGTGTTTTATAGTGATTATTTATGTTCTAAATATTAGCCCAAACAGTTATTATGTTGCAAAGGGGATGTAACTGACGAGTGTCAGTGAATATGCGAACGCGTTGGGTTTGATAGAATTAACATGGAAATAAGTGGTCACTATCATCAATTGGACCACAACTAGTACACTAAGAACTGTCACGCAAGTGACTGTTGAAAAATATCAGCATGTAAGTTGCTAAATTTAATTTGTATGTATTAAAACCATAGTTTGAACTGATTGTAAATAAAAGCTTAATGCTGAAGATATTGGCGGAAATGGTCAATTCTAAATACGTTTTTGAAGAAAAAGTCTCTCCATTTTGAATAAGTTGGTTTTATTTGCATGTTTTGTAAAATATTGTGATAAACTGAGAAGGCAATCTAAAGATGGATGATACCAATCCTTTACAATGAAGTCGTAGGCGTATATGGTGAGACATAAGCAATATCTGAACATTCGAATATTTGATGCCTGACTATTTGAGCGATATACACACATCATAAAATGTATATTTTGATAGAAAACAAAACTAGTCAAAACGTCACTGGCTGCTCCTGTTCGATAATCAGTACATGTAAGGATTGATCCAATAATTTGTGTGTGTAATTTATGTAACCGTCTTATCTTGACTAGACAGCTGCAGCTCACGGTATTGTTTATTAGTCTACAAGTTATTGTTTTGCCTAGAGCGTTCCATTACGGATTGCTTTAGCAAAAACATAAAGTAAATGACGTTTGATCATATAAAGATGTTAGTCATCAAATGCATAAATTAAATTCATTTTAGTCATGAAAATCACAAAAAATGGCAATTATAGTCCTCTGTGTTTGAAATGAATACATCAACGAAAGCAAATAATCACTTTGATATGTGCCCAACACAAACAAATAAACTGAATGGATACAATTAATATCAGTAGATTAATGTGATTTAATTTCTGATTAAAAATAAAACATGAACAAGTTACCTTACTCCTTCAGTCATTGAAATAATTAGTTTGTGAAGAGGTTCACCTGTTGTAGATTATTATGTATCAAAGTGTGTGTTTGATGTTTACAGAATGATTTTTAGATAGCTTCATCTACACTACGGCATTGGAAAGTGCACATTTCTTTTGTTAAGAATTACGTTTATTTACCATTATAAATTCGTCGTAATTAAGTTCGTCCTGCTGAAAAAATTATTAAAAGTAAAAGTGTTATGCGGACACATTTGTGTTGAGGTTGTCGCTTAACAGCGATAAAAAATAAGTGCTCTTAAATGTTTCACTTTTAACTAAGCGGCTGGTTGCTTTTTCCAACACATATTTCTATAATTAAACTTAACCAACACACACACAAACGTAACGATTTTATTTTGTTTCAAGCAGTAAATCATAGGTTTTGCAACGGGAGGAATCGCCACACACCAAAACCCAATCACTCACATAGCCGCAATGTGTACTGTCCCCTCAAATGTTTCCCAGAAGCTCTTTAAACTTGTACATAAAGCGGTTGTATAGAGCAACCAATACAATTTAATATTTAACATTTTTTTGTTTTACTGTGTAAATTAATGGTATACCGTCCGACGTCATACACCACTACAGTTAGCTCGACTCGCTCACGATGTTTTGCTCATGCTGATAATAATTGAATTGTCTAAAAATAAAACTGTTGGACAACAATAGAGCAATATATTGTAGTTTGCTGAGAACATGAATCGTATTATAAAATATAAGTAATTCACTTTTAACTCAACATGGCCATATATCACACTGTCATATTGTTATAAATGTAATTTAGGCATAAGACATCTGATAACGATTGAAAGCATAATTCACTGCATGTCAATAGCTTATCTGCACTGAGAAAGCAAAACTCTTGTTCATCTTGTTCAAGGATTGTCGACGTAAAGACGTGAGATTTAGAAAGTGTCTTTTTGAATGAGAAACAGCAAATGACTGTCAATTAAGCCGCTAAAAGAAACCTTTCAGCTATATTTAGGTACAGTCTACTCGTTATTTTGAGCTCAATACATGTGTTTATGATAATAAAATGTACTCATATATATTTATTTATGTAATTTGTTTTCATTCTCGGTCTTTGTTAGATTGTATTCATGTTCATTACCCTCAATTTTTCTTCTTTGTCGTTTTTTTAATTCTCAAATGATATTCACTTAGGTTTAAGAGCGTTACACTCTGCACAAGTTTTTGTATAATAATTGCTTGTATGTAAAAGGCTTGTATTTAAAACTCAAATTTCTGTGAAAATGCCTCGACAAAAAAATCAATATCACCTATTCACAACTGGTTTCCATTTGCTTTCGTTTAATTTAAAAGTTATTGCATCTTGGGAACAGAAACTGACCGTTTTCAAATGTTTAATACATTAACATACTTTAATACTTCAAACCGCGCGTGAATCAACTGGAGAGATATCTTATTAATATTACGAGAGGTTCTAGTGGGAAAAAAACACTCACAAACGCACACAACATATACTTAAAATGATAACACTTAGGTCTACGTATTGGGACTTTCAATACAATGGACTGGATGTTTAAATCTTGCAATACGTACCGACACGTATAAAATACAAAAATGAAAACAAAAATTGTTACGCAAGTGTTTAATCCAGTATTACGCATATATCTTCAAAAATATGTTCATAATTATAACGTTTACGTGTTTGCCAAAATATAACCACTATATCACGTTATATTATCCGACAATAATACATACTTTCATATAAAGATTTATTACTACTAGGATTTTGAAAATTATGACATGATGATTGCTGCGCTGAAGGTGAGGTTTCAAAAGATGGTATTTCAATTTGGTTGAATAGCGGCTTTAGTGTCTTACAGTAGTAGCAGACTCAGGTAACATCGGGTAATATCGACTTTATTCGTAACGTATAGATTTTGTTCTGAATATGTACGCACCTTACACAACGACGTTTATCTCAAAAGTGGCATTGATATCGTATATTTTGTAAATTAACGCTCAATTAAAACGAAACTTTTTATTAAAAAAAATGCAATATTGTCGACTATGCAATGCTTGCTTTGCATTGACTATTCCAAGGCGGTAACTCCAGCTGTTGTTTGTTTTGTCATGTCTTTTTGTATTGTGTCTAAACATAAAGGCGTTTGACACACGACTCTAATTAAGAGTATTATAGTGATGACAAATATGCGCTTCTGCTGATACGAAAACAGGGTCACTTTCTTTATATTTGGCACGCCTTTTCAGTGCCAATGTTTTGCACTGACCGTCCCAATGCAGTAAACCTAGTGTTACAGTGTTAATTTTGATGCTTGATGCCGTGTTGTATATATTGCTTTGTAATATATAGGCATTTTTTAAGTTGCATTAAATGAAATACAAGCACCCGTTTTAACAATAATTTATCCCCTGATATGTTTGTATTGAATTGTTTTATTATAGTATATATTAAGTCTGTAAAAATTCGTAGCAATACTTACAAATTCAAGCCGTTCGTGTTTTTTTTCCTTAGACATAGATTTTTGTGTATTTTGTGTATTTGTAAAAAAAAAATATTGCACCATCAGTTGTTTCTCTCTTGGTTAATGATTCTTACTGTTATGGGTAGTAATGCCGATTATAATACAGTGTTGGTTCTGTTACGAAGGCACATATCTTTAACATATTTCAATTTATGAAAGAACATCATCCTAACAAGCGTGATATACAAAGTATTGTTGAACGATCAATCATAACTAAACAATATTGTATTTACTTAAATATATGATATATTTAACTGCAACTGGTACAACTGTGTAAGCTATGTAATAGCATACACTTTGTGTGTGTGGATTTCAGAGTTTTGTTACAGGTCCCGCTGGGTCTTCAAAACTGCATCTATGAAAAAGCCTGACCAATTCATGCACTTTGTAAGCATGGTTTGGAAGTGTGTGACTTCACACCGGGTGAAGCCATTTCTGAGCTTCAATATATATTATAATACCTTGATCGCATATAAAGCCTTGGCTTATTGTGATGTTCTCGATTCCGTTTCCCGGGTAAAATATATAGGGTCTTGTGAATGATATTAAGAATGCCACCATAGTGAGGATTGAGCCCGTGCTCTCATGATCTTATGCCGATAGAAAAATCTGCTTTTCCCCTCCAACCTCTAAGTTTCAGGAATGTTTCATGCTTTCAAACCATATTCAAATGCCGTAGTTAAGATTTACTATGATAAAATCAACTGTTTTCAATTTATTGAGATAGTTTCTAATTCAACAACAGTAGGACAGGAATGAATAGCAAATAAATCCACAATTAGGAATCGCATAAGGGGTATTTCGGTCGTGTTGCAAACAGGCATTAACCGGTGTTATTGGTTTTGTCTATCAAGGAAGTAAACACTTAGAAAGTTTTTGGTTGATGTCCGTTTTATTTGTGTAGCCTGAAGTAACTTCATTTGCTATTCTTTATCAATTCTATGAAGGCCATGAGCAATGACTAGAAAGCATCTCATTTACATATGTATGTAATAAGATTGACATTATCAAACGTTAATATATTTAAATCAGTATTCTTCTTCCGAAATTTCCTGATACATACATTCGTTTTACATGTTCTCCATAAATAGTTCTAATTGATCTTTTGTCAATGTGATTTATATCTTTTGTTATCAATAAATAATCATTCGAAACTAATTATGCAAAACTATTTGCTATTCAAACATGAATCAATACAGATGTTCTGAATGACGTGCAACGAATTGTATTACACTTAAAAAAACAATCGTGATATTATTGAATCACAAGTATAACTGATACTCAATTGTTTGAAGTACAATAATCTTCCAGAGTTTACATTTGATTAAATCGTAGACAAATGAAAGCGCAAGTCAAATTTGACAGCAATAACCAATATAATTATAATTGAAAGCTACTTCCCAGTCTGCTGTATGCAACTCCTTCAAAGTAAATACCGCTGTTATATTAGAGCAGCAAAGGCCGAAAGAGTCGCGTAGTTGAAGATTTAGCACGCACATAAAAGTAACAGGCAGAATTCTATCCAATCAATATCAGGAATCATTGACGTTTAATGTGCTATAGATGGAAGGTGTTGACCTTAATTTGAAACACTCAAGTCAAGGTCAAATGTTATTGTGTTTCTATATTTTGCTTTAAACATAATTGGGATTAAACGTTATCCTGTGCACCGAATTTTATAAGAAATAATAAAGCAATCGTGATTTTATTGAATCAAATTGTTTGCATAACAACCGCCTACCGGAGTTCAAAATTAGATAAATGAAAGCGCAAGTCAACATTTAGAGCAATAACCAAGACAAATCATTAGAAAGATATTTTCCAGTCCGCTGTATTAAACTCCTTCGATGTAAATACCGCTCTTAGATAAGAGCAGCAAAAGCCTCAAGAGTCGCTTCGTTAACGATAAAGCACGCACATAAAAGTAACAGGCAGAATTGTATCCAAACAATATCAGGAATCATTGGAGTGTAATGTGTGGTAGATGAAAGTTGTTGACCTTAGTTCGAAACAGTCAAGTCAAAGTCGAATTTCAGAGTGTATCTATACTTTGCTTAAAACATAATTTTGATAAGTAAAGAAACTTAACTTATATTTGTACTATTTTTTAAATGGGTATTTGATTATTGCAACATTAAAATCGGTAACATTTAGACATGAGTTAAATGCTAAGTAACATTTAGAGATTCTTAAACTATTACAAACTTTAAAACAAATCCTCTACGAATTCCCTAGAAGGTGTCGAATATGTTAATATCCGAATGAAGTAACACATTTCTTTTGGATGAAAAAAAGAGAGAGAATTTTCCAAGTGTTTGCGGTTTATCGTAAGGTTTAATGGATGCTTAAATAAATAAAGCAAGCTAAGTTTAAAGGTCTGAAATTTTCAGACAATTAGTGTAGCTTTATTAAAAAAGAAATAGGATATGGTCCCTGAAGAGACTGGTGTGGTGAAGTTACCTTTTTCGTCAGTGATTTTTGAATGTGTGTGTTTTTTTTATTTAATGCTTCCCGGTGGTTTATAGAGAAATATCAGTGAATTAAAACTAATAATTTCACTGTTTCAAACAATGAAAATTATCAGTAAAAATTATCGATAATTTTCACTGTTTATTGTGAAATGACGTCATTATTTTGACGAAATGACGTCATTATCCCAACAACAATCTTTTGCTAAACTCTTTAACAATGTATATAAACTGTGAAAAAGGCATGAAATAAAAAGAAAATTTGTGTGATTCGGTGGAATATCGATTTTAATTCACTCGTGATCATAGAAAATATATATTTTCACTCGTGGCTGCGCCACTCGTGAAAATATTAATTTCTATGATCACTCGTGAATTAAAATCGATAATCCACCGAATCCAACAAATATCCTCTATATAATGTGCTCTTACATGACATTAAATTCCGCACATGGTGACATACATTATTATGCTTTTTGCACATGCTGAATAATTAAAAACTCTTAAACATATCAGTGCATATCATTAAATGGGTTTGCGGTATTAGGAAACATGCTATTGCTTTTATCTTGTTTCAACAATTTATACCAGTCACCTAAATATGGTAAATGCTCATACTAAATAATTGTTAAATCAGTTGTTCATTAAATGGTTGCCTTCTTCCGTCCGCAAACAAAAATAATTCTTATATTTCTAAAAACGAACTGAACATTCTAGAGTGAAAACATGTATAGTTATACAGGGTAGTGTGGTTTATGCACTACCCACTTTCACCAGGGGTCGGAAATCAGGTCACGGTTCCTAAAATATAACAAATCCCCCAGCATTTTGTATCTTGTTAATCTATGTTACAATAATAAATCGAGCATCAATGTTTGTCTATTGCTATAAGGAAAAATGATTTGTATGGGTAATTTTATTTTATGAAATATTTTACGAAATCTTCGTTGATTTTGAGTGTAAATGAGGCTATAATATTTAATTCTGTTATAGCTCAATACGTGAAAAGATATTTTCATGATTATTGAATACCCAGTCATCTATAGGTTTGCAATAATTTTATATATTTCCCAACAGTAAAAAAATGAAAAAACGTAAGTATATGAGATAAAAAAAATCATGGATCTTTTAGCAAGAACTGAAGACACGTGGATGGAACTATGTACTCTTATAAAAGACAATGTGAAGATTTTCGGAAATCCGGTGTTACGTCTTACTAAGAGAGAACGCCATGCAAAACAAAAGACCCCAAACTGTGCAATAATATGACATCCTTTTAACATTGAGTACCCTGTGGGTCATACGTGACATCCGAATATCGGCCAATTATCGAGCAAATAGATACGTGTCAAAGAATTTCATTATATTTGACACAGTATCACTTTAGAAAAAATAATAATATCAAGTTAGTGCGTATAATAAACATGTCCTATATTATTCAGACCTTAGTGCTAGTTGTAGAAACCATTGAAACGGGTTGAATTTGTTTGACTTTACCAACCAAGTGACATTTTTAAAATACGAGGCTATCCTCTCCTAAGGTTTGAAAATATATAGAGGATATTTGTTGATTTAGATGTATGATGAAACTTTATTTTAATAGTGGTATAGAAACATGATTGTTATTTCCGCGAGTACACTACAACAAAACTTTTTCTCTGTATTTAAGGCTTGCCATATCGGTCACTTGCCATAAATAAAGGACCAACTAATTGTTTGTAATAAGATTACAATACTGCTCCAGCAGGTGGAGTTTCACTTCTTTATATTGAGTAAAATAAACGAATACAAATGCGAGTGAAGCTATCACGTCCCAATTCATACAATTATCGTCATAAATCGTTAGAACATTTTTTGGCATTCGCATAGAAGGAAACGTGTGATAGTACGTGCGCATTTGTACCTTAATGATACTTCCGTTGATATGTTTTATGGATTTGTTGGTTGCTGCATGTGTGCAATATTGTCAAGAGAAGTTACTGGTACAAACATTGTTATATCAAACATTGTTATCTGTGAAAATATTTTAACACTTTGCTTCTTCTACCAATGTCATCACCTGAGGACCATCCGTCAGCGCCTGTTTTGATCTTTCAATCTCATGACAAGCTCGGGATGGCTGGGTAGTAATTTAGACCAATATTTCCGATTAAATGCAATTTTAAAGACGTTTTATGCGCGTACTATGTTCTCAATGATGTGTAGTTAAAAGTTTAATAAATAATCAACATACATGCGTCATGTTGGATTTAAATAAATTGATGCCAAGGAATTCCATCATACTTTGTATGGGCTGTTACTGGCCCTACCAATCAGCATGACAACAATGACCGTCTTGGTAGCAAATATATCATAGGCTCATTAATACGTACAACTGCTCAACATTAATTACTGAAGATTGTTTGTTAAAGGATAACTTATATGGGCACAACTTGTTTTGTTGTACTTTTATTTACAAAGGAAAAATCTATTTATTTGGAAAATTGACATCGATAACGCGATAGAGGATAATTAAATGCTGAGCACAGAATCAGATAAAAAATACTCTGAATGTTAAAATTACGGTTTTAACAATATCATATGGTGGGTTTAATTAATTCAAAAACAATACCAATGCCAAAAAATAATAATTAACAACAGGTAATGAATTTTATAATTTGAATAATATGCAATAATGGGTGTAAGTAGGTATTATTGAGTATTAGTTATATTATTAACAGTAACTACATTTTATCTTTAATTCATTAGGTAATTTGTTATGATCAAAACCTGCCATGACATGCATCAAAACTGTTTTTCAAATTATTTTGTAATTTAAAAAAGAAAAAAAGGTAAAAACGTAGTCCTACACAGGCCACTGAGAAAACATATTGGAAATTATTTCCTTTAAACTTTTCAATATTTCAATATTGTATCACTTAGCCTGCAATACAATCATATAGTTCACTGATAAACATGTAATAATAAGATATATCCTGTATATCTGAATACTCACTGTATATATATGTAACTATACCGTATATCTTTGTAATAATAAGATATATACTGTATACATGTACACTAACTGTATATCTGTATAATAACAGTACATGTATGTTACTCTATTGTATATCTATGTAACTATACTGCATATCTATGAAACTATAATTTTAATATTTAACAGTGGTATTCTAAATTTCTAAGTCATAATTATTTAGTCGTTTTAAATATTTTATATTTTACAGTCGATAATCAGCGCATTGTTCATT
The DNA here is from genome assembly GCA_007657795.1 of Dreissena rostriformis. Taxonomy (NCBI): domain Eukaryota; kingdom Metazoa; phylum Mollusca; class Bivalvia; order Myida; family Dreissenidae; genus Dreissena; species Dreissena rostriformis. Next base: position 83,664 of record VMBQ01001984.1, read on the forward strand.
AATGTGTCGTGTTCTGAGAAAACTGGACAAAATGCATGTGCGTAAATTGTCATCCCAGATTAGCCTGTGCAGTCCGCACAGGCTTATCAGGGACAACACTTGCCGCCTAAACTAGATTTTCGCTAAGAAGAGACATTATTTAAACGAAAAATTCCATAAAAGCGGAAATTGTCGTGCCTGATTAGCCTGTGCGGACTGCACAGGCTTATCTGGGATGACAATTAACGCACAAGCATTATGCCCAGTTTTCTCAGAACACGACACAAATGATAGAGTAGGCAGACATGTTTGAATCAGAATTACACATGTAACAATATACGTTTAGTTGTTGTTTCTATAAGTCTCCTTTGCTGTATTTATCCAATTATTGTACCCTAACAACCTTTGTCTATATTATATCTATATTTAATTTCCTATGAGTCTCATTTTGCTTTTATATTAAACGAAATGTCATAATTACCCGATACTCAATTGTCAAGAAAACAGAATTGGCAATATACGCAAGGTATGTAATTAATTTTTGTTATTCAAATGAGAAGATAACTTATTAAATATACATGATTGGATCGAACAAGCTCTGGACCAAAATAACTGAGTTTTATGATTGCTTTTATGATACACGGATAAAACATCTTTCGAAAAATAGTATGCCTCCGTGGCCCAAACACCAGGTTTAAGACCAAATACGAGGAATATTGGTTTAAAGTTAACAGTTGGGTATTTTGGCTATTAAATGGCAGGATATTCCCTCTTTTAAATAGCGATTGTTATATTAAATAGCATATTAAAGCAGTTTCGATAAAAACTATCTTCCTCACTTCATTTATACACAACTACGAGACTTAGGAATATATTAATATACTATAAATTTTTAATCCATAATTGTCATATATAAGACAAGAAAAGTGACTGGGGTAAATGACAAATATAGATAACAAGGTTGATATTTGTTTAGCCTTTTCAACTTGTTATGTTTATGTGAATCTTGTTTGATTCTTATTAGTGCATGAACATTGTGTTTAAACATAAAATACATTTCTCTTACAAATAATAGTTAACATAACAAAGGTCATTTATCAACAAAGGGCATTAACATCTCTCACATTGAGCACTAGTTAGAACAGGGGCTCACGGTGCATGATTGGAATGTTTTGTTTAAATATGGTGATATTTTTTTACATTGTCATGGATAAAAGATTATGTTTGTTCCCACGAAAAAAAGGTTGTTCCTATAGAGTCTAAATACAAGATGGTGCCAAGATGGCCGATAATAAACCTAGAAAATACTGTGTTTTCACAAATGGCATAAACATTATACAATTTCCACAAGTTTAGTAAGCTTTATAATTTAAGCAATGTATAAACATGTAAAAAAGAGATTAAATACACCAAAAAATCGGTACAAAAAACTAATTGTTTTTGTCTGGGACATGTTTCAATGTACATGAAAAGCAGTTTAGATGTATTTATTATACAAACTACATTTATCCACAACAAAGAGACTTAAGAATATTATGATATATTATTTAATGTGAATATGATCCATAATTGTCATCTTTAAGACAAGATAAGTGAGTGGTGTAAATTACAATTCTGAATGAATTATGCCTACTGTGCATGTTGATATATTTTAAGATATACTAGCCATTTAAACTTGTTTTGTTCATGTATTTTGATTTGTACCAGTGCACACTGCTAAGTGCATACTGTGTTTGTAATTAGAATATACATTTCGCTATAGGGATAATCATAGTATATATGCACATAGGTAACGCATTAAAATCTCACACATGGAGTAAATTACACACACTGTTATAAGATATAAGTCCAATAAAAACATACTTGCTTTGAAACATTATAAAATATAGACACGTCTTAAGATGAAAGCATGCCATACTACCTAGTTATCATATGAATCAATTTCAGATTTATGGAAATCATGAACGAGCTAAGCGCATAATATTCCACAGCCAATTGAAATTCTCATCGTCTGGTGTGTTTACATTACCCTATTGTTTGGTTATTTTTATCCCGTTTTTATCACTATATTCCAGCTAAAAAAAATCCCCAATATCATGATTTAATTTTATTAGAAGTTCAATTGATTATTGATGTATTATTGCACAATTAGAGTAGGGTAAGTGTATATCAGAACAGAACATTTTTATTACGGTAAAATAATGTTCCCATAATGGGACATTCTTAAGGGTGTGACTTAAAAGTTGACCTTGAAAGACAATATTAATGAATACAATTTGCGTGCTGCCTCCAAACGTCTTCTTAATATTATCCGTTTAGAAGTAACTGTTGCTATTAAAGCAGCGTAGCAACTATAACCGGGCCCTATGGTCACCTTTATAAAGCTTTTACTAAAAGGGGCACACATGCTTGTCGTTTTAAAACGGTAATTTTATATGTGCAGTCGTAAACATTCTATGTATAAGGGCTGATTCAGGACAATAAATAGCCATATACAATTTTTTCAAACCATGAACTGTATCAAATATTAAACGTCTGCAAAATGTTCTACTCGATCATTCATCTGCGTCTGTGTGTGTATTTCGCAATTGTTGAGGTCCTTCCACGTCCAAGGCTGCAGTATGTGTGGACCCGGAGTTTGCCCAAGCACTCGTACCTAATACACTTTTTAGACTCACGAAAGATGTTAAGAGTTTTGAATTATAGATTCAATTTCCAGTTATTTAGTCGCTACGGAAAAATTATCAATGTTGATGTGGAATTGTGTTGGGTTATAAAGTTAAAGACCTCAAACCAAACTCAAATACTACACAGAACGGGGATTGAATCGTGGTCGCATATGTGAGAAGCGCATGTACCTACCCTAACCGGACAGCAAAAAGTTTTTTTTTAAAGGAAAGGTTAATGAATAATAACTATAACAAAAGAACATATTACTTATATTAAATATACTGTTAATATAAAGAAGTGAAACTCCAGATGCTCCAGCAGTATTGCATTTCTATTAAACACACCTTCGTGGTCCTTTATTTGTGGCAAGTGACCAATTGCAAAAACAGTACAGTACGGCACAAAACGAAACAACATACACACATAGTAGAATAAAGCTGGGGTCACCGCCTTGGAACGGTCAATGCTAAGCATTGGGGGTTTAAACAATAATGAAATATTTTAAAGGAAGTTATAAACTGTAAAAAGGAAAAGGGATACTGCACCCTGTTACACAAGCAAATGTCGCCGAAAGCCATATACACACAATAAACAAGAAAGATAACTCTGGTATCCACAATAACACTTCGAGTTTATCAGAACACTGTGTAAACTGATAACACTGTATACATGCAAACCTAATACGGAGTAACCGGTTTATATCGGCGGACGCATAGATAAACTATTGGGTGTGTTGAAGATTTACTTTAACGCATGGTATTTAAACCACGTATTTTTACTTTGTTCTTAACTTAATAATCAGGGTGGACATACTTCACGACTTTTCATGCAAATTATTTTTGTTTCGTTTTCCATTCATTAAACACGAAGTAAAATTGCGGAGAAAGGTTCAGACACGATATTCGACTACTGTTGTAATGTTTGCGAAGATGACAATACAGCATTGTTTTACTGTCAGCAGCGTTGTAACGGATATTGTGATAACTGTATGACGCTGCATAAACAACTGTTCAAAAAGCATGAACCATACGGAAGAGTTGACATGGATAAGTGGCCCATTGCAAGGAAATTATAAGATGCTTTGCAATTTTGTCAACAGCATACGGATCATCAGATTGACATGTTTTGTGAAAATCACAGTAAACGGTGTTGTTCTCGTTGTCTCTTTTACGATCACAGGTAGGTCAAACTTGTCAAGCACAGATACGATTATTTTTGTTCAAGAATAATATAATACTTAAGCAAATATGTATTAATTGATAATTACGCACAACACTTTCATTGTTGTGAATGCTCATTAAAATAAAAATACCACATGACATTGAACAGCGTGTGCGGGGAAATTCGTAAGTATTTCTAAAATGTTGAGGTAAACAAGTTTTTAAATAAAAGCAAACCGTTCCGAAATAAATATACAATAAAATGTTGGAAACTGTTTAAAAGTTTAATATATATTTCATGATTGGTAAAAAAAACAGGGTTTACAACACTGTTTAAAAGGCTCTCAGTATGAATTTTCTAATTGTTATGTATTCCGTGAAGCTAGACATGTTGACAGTTTGAAGTTACAATATTATTAAAATTGTTTTGTATTTCAGGCAATGCAGCAAACTAGTGCTTATTAAAGAAAAAGCATAACATATCCATTATACCGAAAACGTACCGCTAATGTCCAAACATGTGGTTGATATTCAGCGAAAGCTAAAAACTGAAATTGATGATACACAGGAATGGCTTAAGATGTTGCAAGATTCGTATGGAAAAGCGTATGAATCTATTAACATTATACGAAAGAAAATCAAGGAAATCGTTGAGGAACTGGAGAGTAAAACACTTCATTCACTTGACAAGACGCTTCACACGTTGCAACAACAGATACGGTCTCATGCAGATATGTGCCTAAACGGTACAAACGAGTGTCAGAAAATAAATTATAAATTATGCCATGAGTAAAGTGTCAAGCATGTCAAGAGAACTATCATTTGTAGCAAACCATAAATCATTAAAAATTGTTTCACATGCAGAATATATGTTGACAGAAATGTCTTTATTAGGAAACACTATAATTGCATTTCAAATGTATCACGATATTGATCATATTCAACAAACTTTGTCCGGTCTGTCTTCACTTGGGAATATTGAGTGTTTGAATAAACAGTCACAGAAAGTAGTAAACACAATAATTAAGTGTAAAAACAAATCAACGCATAATGTTCGAATAGCAGGGCATAGTAGTACATGCGAGATACGAGGCATTTGTGAATTATCAAGTGGTTACATCCTGATTGCGGACCGCGTTAACAAGCGAGTGAAGCTGCAGGACAGACAGTACACAGTTATCACTCACACGGACCTGAATGACTCTCCATGGGAAATGTGCACTATCAGTCCTTCTGAGGTTGTTGTTGCAGTAAGTGATGATAAAAAGAAAAACACCGTCCATTTCTTCAGTGAGCACAACATGCAGATAGTGAAAGGCAGGATACTACACTTTGATCATAAATGTTACGGGGTTATCTACTATAACGATAATAATCACTTCATTCACTGCCTTGTATCGTTACACATTAGATGGTCAGTTGGTGAAAAAAATACACGAGGCTACCACTGCCGGGTTAACAGGTACAGTCTTATTTTATTGTTAAGCTTATTTACACCGTGTATTAGGCATATACATTCAGCAAAAGACAAATGATCAACTATAATATCACATGTTTTCGTCATTGTCAATACAAGGATTATAAACTGATAATGCCCACAATTATTTATCGATACTCAATACCAAATGCGATATACAGCATGATTTTATACAACATGAATGTTACTGGTGTTGTATACTTACATCATTATTTTGGCACAGTTAACGGTTTGGAGTCGTAAATACTATCATGATCGAGTATACGTTGAAACTAAGAATGAATGTAAAATCCAAGATGCTGACACATTCTTTATCCACTTTTTGTTATTGAATGTTTATTGTTATTGTATGTTTTTCGTGAATATAGAATTGGTTAAAAAATATATCGATTAATGTCACTTCTTTTCCATTAACAAGTTGTCAAATGACCTTACTTCGAACGACGTTTTATTCCTTTCGTAAATATGCACAAATACGCAGTTGGCCAGTATTCTTATACGGCGTATTTTTCCCAACATTTCTACAACGATAAGATTTTAATTGTATGCACTTATTTTATGTACTGGCTAAGTTTCTGAAAAAGAGTATTTACTGAACCTAAACACTGCATCACAGTATAAGCCTCCTCGCGGTTTTTACATTAATCTAAACCCGGAATGTGAGAGTTTCAGCTACAGGACAGCTGCTGGTGTGTGGGAATTCATCGCACAACGTAGTGCAGGTGCATAGTGAAGGTGTAGGGGTTAATCTGGCTTCCAAGGAGGATGGTCTGTGTAATTCTGAGTCTGTATCCTATAGTTATCGTACTGAAAGAGTGATTGTTGGACAAAACAGTGACTATATTCTGGTGATCACCACTGAATAAGTGTGTCATTACCGATTGCATGTGTAGTTGCCAATTGTATTACAAATAAACGTAATGATTATAATGTTCTTGCACAAAACATAACTCAACACGACAAGTACGTTCTTAATTATATTATTGAAATATTCATATGACAATATTTGTGTGCGGATGTTTTTGAACATCCATCTTACAAGGCTAGAGTATAATCTGGCGGTAATGCAAACCTAATGTGAACCTAATAACATGAAAAATCTATTTGATAATGGCGTATTGCAGCAAACAAAATATTATGTAATTATGAATCTATGCATAAAGGTTGCTTGGGCGGAATTTATGGTTACCGTTATGAGTTTATTGTTGATATGTCGGCGGCTCATGATGGATTGTTCCCATTAACGGTGCTTGAAAGATGTAAGTCTTGAACAGATTTCATAATAACATATAATACAACATGGAAGAATGTCCGTCAAAGACGTGAATATATATTTAACTTTATTCGGAAAATACTATTTCGCTTGAAAATTTTATCGTTTCGTATATACTTTAGTATGGTTAAATTGTTCGTAAATTCTTATTGAATGTACATAAATTACTGCATAATTGTGAAAACATTTTGTTGGTAACCCTTAACAAATTAGTATGCCATTTAATCTATAATAGCATTACAGCACCTAGCAGAACTTTACACGCAATTATACGTTGTTCATGAACAGTCATTTCCTTTGTATCTCATGTTATTCCTTGTACAGCCTTAAAGATCTTATAGAGATCGTGGCGAAAAGTCATGATATAAAATATTTGAACACACATTATATTTTAAAATTCGGAATTAAGAGCATATCGTTGAGGTTTCGACACACACGTATAAACGGATTTAATTAAGGCGTCATGATCAACATGCCATTGTTAACATTTCATGTGTTTATGTTGTCAAATGTTTAGTTCATGAATATTGACACAAAATGTCATTCGTGAGTGAATAATGCTGATAATATGAGTTGTGCAGTGTTTTTACACACGAAACAAACTACAATTATATGTATCCGTATCGGCACAGTGCTATGAATACATGTATCGTAATGAAGTGTTTTAAACATTTGAATTATCCTACATAGGATTGTTCATTTAATTTAATTTGAAATCCTCTAAATAAAGTTATATTCGTCTCTTGATTGTGTTGCACATTTTATCAGCATTAACATCGTTTATACCAGCGCTCAGTTTTTATACAATATACCATCACTTGGCCTAGGGTCTTACCATGTCGTATTACACACAGTATATTCGCCCGCCCTCTTATTCTGATATGCCACTAGTTTTCAATTGACAACGACTGTGTGCGTTGCTATTCAAGGTGCCCTCTGAGTAAGTGTACTCTTTCAGTTACTAAGGTTTACTGTACTGTGACCACCGAAATAAACATATTCAAGGATGGGTTGTCTAATATACGTTAAGTATAAAAAAGTACGCAATTTATGTGAAATGTAAGTTTCAATTCGTTTGCAATAAATATACAAAGTGTTTGAAGCCGACAGACATATAGCAGATATTTGACGACGTGTATAATGCTTCTTTAAATAAATGTTGAGTATGGGCCGTTTCGTTACATCTCAGACAAAAGTTTCCCATTTTCTGAAACTTTTATTCAATGTCGGCTAACTTCAAAGGCAACATTACCCGTGAACAGAATCAAGTATTGTATTATTTTTTTATTTTAAACATTCATCATTAATGGCATGATTATTGTCCTAAGTGTACCCTAAACATTGATGGTTAAAACTTTTAAATATGACGCGCTCAAAACTAAAACGATGATACTCCCACACAACCTAATGCTGTAACGTATCAATATTGAAATAATTTCGTGAAAATCCGAAATGGTTATTTTTTATTTATCCGACATCAGTGGGCGTTCGTCAGGATTGTCTGCTCTCCCCTGTCCTGGTTAACCTTAATCTTGAGGAGAAAATGACGGAGACTCTCAAAGACCACCACACTTCCATCTCCATCGGTGGCAGTCCGAATGTTTTGTAAGACAATGTGTTACGTGCTGTTCAAGTTATCTTAATTTTATATTGTGGTTTATTTACTTTCAGCTGAAATATTTAGAGTAATAAGCGTTACCCATTCGTTACAAGTTTGATCTCTGACTCAATACTGTTGTCGAAATATATCGTGTCCGATTCGGGGACAAAACCGTCCTCAGTCATCGCGATACTTGTACCACAGTCGGACAAATCTAATACAAAATACACTGTATGACCAAATTAGCGCTGTCAGACACTGTCTCACAATAAATGTGACATTTTGTTAGGAAATATAAGTCTTTGTCCTACATATTTACCATAAGTCTGAAACGATTTCAACCGTTCCAGACTACGTGTTTGACAGGTATTTCCGAGGTTTCCATGTGCTGTGTCATAACCGTATATAAGCCTCATCCTCCGTAGGTGTGTTATGCATTGGTTTAATTAGCTCATCTTCGTCAGGAAAAAGGGTCATAAATTAAATGACACTTTATTCACTTCACACATTTTCATAATCGTATTGTTGAAAGAGCTGAGTCTCGGGAGATTATACTTATGCGCTTTTGAAAAGTCACGTCTGATGGCAACGCCTGCTGTGGCTAAGCAGGAGAGGCAGTCCTTGTTGCACGTCACGCATAAAGAGCGGGGAAGGCTGGCGCGCGTTATTTGAAGGATAATCCTTCGAGTTGCATGCTCGATTTCTTATTTTATAAGAATATGCAATGACATTCATAATCTCTAGTTAACTTAATTTCTTTTGTTAATTTCATTTAATTTAACGTTAATTTAGCGAATAAGATCTAATGTAGCAAAACTGATAGCAAACATTATAGTTATCTAAGTGTGTTTTGCAACACTGACCGAAAACTAAGAAATAAACCACAAAAAGTTTAAGCTCGGCTTAAAATAGTTTGGTCGGTCGGATAAGTTGGAACAAACCTGTTTTTGAATAACCTAAGACATGATACTGCTTAAAGGGACTTGTTCGCAGATGTTCGAATAGTTTTTTTGAAATATAGCATTAAACTAATAAAAAACAAAATTAAATGTTTTATATAGTTTTAAACATGTATAATAACAAAGAAACCAAATATATTTGAAATAAATTAACATGAGGTGGGCATCGAACAGGGAACGCTAGCACTACACCACGCAGGCTTTGGATTGAAGATGGAGTTTAATCGCATGTAAATAGTACACATTTTTGCTAAATTATCAATCCAAAGCGTTACACACGCATTGTAATTTTGAAGATATCGATGGACGATTATCTTTGTTTGAGAACGGTTATTTAGCCAAAATGTGAACAATTCCCTTTAAAGGCCCATATTATCAGGTAAGCGATGCCAGTATAGGGACGGTTTCGTTTTTATATGCAGGAAAAAAGGCACGGCATATTGGTAATATCTTGTATTTTAAATTACAATAATAATTCATGATCATCATATTTATATAATAATTATATTATCAAATATCGTTCGTGCCTAATAGTGTAATGATATACATTATAAAAATATTTGCAAAATGACTTTTATATCTATTTGATATGGATTTCACAAATATCGGTCATATATAAAAGGTGTGCCGAAATCGCATTCCTACTTCCGGTAGGGCTAGAAAATCGCGCAAGATCGATTCCAAAACCCTTCGTCGAGCGAAACAGTGGTTTAGTGAAAACACACTGATGGCAGAACGCAGTGGTCGCAGGTTCGATACCCCGTTTAACTAGAGCCTACTTACGTGTCGTTCACATCGATGAGTGTGAATGGCGTCATTAATTACGTCAAAATGGATGTGCTATTTTTTAGCAGCTCGTTACTAGATATAAAATGGCCAAATGTGTGATATTGACTACACAATTTAATATTGTGTTTTAATAGCAACTAAACAATGTTTTACAATACAATTTGTTTTCATAAATTGTTGATTGAAATAATTGCAAGTGGCACTTAAGTTGCATGTTGCCGTCTGATCTTTACGGTACCACAATAAAAAGACGTTTGTTAATACATGTTTGTTAAATACAGTGATATAACTCGATTATACCGTGTTTTATACCGTTACATGGATATCTGTCCGATATAACGCTGTCTGATATAATTGTTTTACATCGGTTCAACAAGAAGTTATTATATCAGTCTATGGTTATATTACTGGGAATCATCAATAAAGTCATCATTTTTAGTAAAATATAATCAGATTTAACAACACAAACAATTTGATACCATATGTTTTTTTTTTTTTAATTATTTCTTTTAACATAAAACGCAGAGATATTATAAACAGAAAACCAGGCAAGCATATCCGTTATTTTATTCTAAGCCTCGCCCGATATTTTACAAAACGATCAGGCAGTTACCTGTTATTCTCTATATATCTTATAAGATGTTTAGTGTATATGTGTAAACATGGAAGTACATAAATACAATCTTATGATTTCGAACAATTATGACTTGCCTGTTTTCACATTTTTTGAATATACATGATTACTTGTATTATAATATATTTTCGTATCACCACGTTAAAATATTGACAGGCTACAAGCTCGTACAGCCATAACTATCAAACGGTCTTTAGTGCACCTATACGGAAACCACCGTGTTCCTGTTAACGGACAAACTTGGTGAGATAAGATACTGCCGTAAAGTTGCCTACTTTACACAACGTGGCACATATGCTACTAGTTAGCTGCTCTGTTAGCACGGTAAGAATGCATTTAAGTCGTTTTTATTCTTGACAGATGTTTTGATGTTCTACTGTTGTGTATGTTAGCGCACCATAACGTTAATTAAATTTAATTTTGTAACATTTGACTTGTTTCACAATACATGGTATATGCAAGAAGAACTAAACTTGCAGACGTATTATAAGCCTTACTAAGAGGAAATAGTTATGCATAAATTTGTCTTTATATGTGTATGGAATTTTAATGTTCATTATGTTCAGATGTACATGCTTGTATACCGTCAAACACATTGCGTGGATGCCAAATTAATTATATATATGTGTTATATATTTATAGTCAAAGATGCTCAAGACGGTTCTCATTTTCCTCGCTCAATCGTCTTTGAGCTTCGGTTCGTAGCAGTTTATAAATACAACAAATTGATGCAATCTCTTCTTTTTTTTAATAATTATGTATTGAGTCAAACATAAGTTGCCTTAAATTCTGCTTTGACATTAACGTATGTTTCTGCACGTTTTGATTTATAAAACGTTGAATATTATTGTTATTTTCACAACGAACGGCCAGAGAAAGTTATTTGTTGGATGTACAAATTAAAACAAGTTTCAAAGGACCATCGACCTAGATAACCTGGCTACAAAAAAACTCGTCCATGGATCCTTATAATCGGAAATTAAATTGTGACCTTTTGTCCGCCATGTTAAATTGTATTTCTTTTATTTGGCTTAGACATATAATTTAATTATGGTCTTGAAGCTCTGGAATTGTAATATCGTTCTTGTAGTATACATTAGTATGAACATTAACATGAACATCATTTAAAGATAAACATAATGTTTTGTGAGAATAAATGTTTCCTGTTAAAATGTGTTTCGTTTATAACAATTCGCAGTCTCCAGTTTGACGTGCCTTCATTGCACGGACGTCCAGAGTCCTCGCCATTGTAAATACGTGATGGAATGTCCATCAGGGGAGGTAAATCCACTTCATTCGCTTTGTAAACCTTTGTTGACCTATTACAGAGCCTCGGGGTACTATCTCGCTCTTCTTCCGCATCGTATTTAATGAAGATTTCACTATACCAAAACACATCAATATAATTAAATAAATCAGCCATCATTGAAATTACTTAATTAATATCTAACATTCAGTAACTAGTAAACATTTTATTAATTTATAGCATATGCATATGTGTTTAAGCTGTATCCTCAAAAGAATGTCCGTAGTGTTTCATATAATACAATTGATATGTCAGTACTCGTATCAGCACTCGCCTGTCTAAAAATGTGCTTATACAAAAAGGTCTGTTCTTTATGAATATATATGATATTTTAGGTCTGCCATGTTCACCAGAAAACAAATGATTACGGTAGAGTGTTGTTTGATTTGGGGTGTACCGATGCAATGGTAAGTCGAGAACGTAATGTGATACATGTTAAATATAATATCCAACCAATGTGTTATTTATAAAACAATATGTTTTATTATTGAAGATACTCCAAGTTAATTGTGAAGTAAAGATTTCAGACTTTGTTGGATAATGATTAGTAATGTGTAGAATACAAATGATAGTAATGTCTTTATTTCAAAAGAAGCATGGTATGGCATTCATAAAAACGCTCACAAGAACTGTTTGATAAACATTTACAAAAAATAACTACATCATTAACATAACAATTGCATATTATATCCACTACAGGCCTGTTCCAACCGTTCTCATGGCAACCGCACGTGCGACGAATGCTGCAGTACCAACTTATGTAATTCAGCCGGATGTGGACAACCAGGTAGATTAACAGTAACTTGATGTAATATATATGTTCATTTAACGGATATGCTTACAACACATAGTTTTGGGTTTAGGATGTAAACATCCACGTATAGTTGTGGATATATGATATATATTTGGCGCACAGTTCCACAACTGGTCAACTGGTGACTAAAAAGTCAAGGTCGTCGTGTGGCGCAAACGGAAAAATAATTGCTCATCTAAACATTATTTTTTCTCAAACGAAATCAACATCTAAGACATCCGATTTGTAAGATGTATGGTTTGTTTCGGTGTCCCTCTGTGTCCATGCCATACTTTCTTGGCAGCAGTCGCGAATAAAGTCTGAGAAGATAAAATTGTAAATGACAGATGTCAACAATGTAACTTCCGGCAGAAGTGCAACAGTGTCCGTACATTCAAACTCGCGGATACCAAACCATATCTGGGACCTCGAGATGCATTCCCTGATGATCTGTCTTAAACATGTCTCCGTGATATTGGCATTACTTCTCCTTCAATATATCGTAGCCTTTCCATCACAATTCTACGCACCAAACCTTAAGCTCGCCAGATACGGTGACTGTCATCCCCACCCAGGACCAACCTATAGATTCCCGTGCGGCATTTGTGCACAGCCATGTAAATCTCATCAAGAATGTATTGCCTGTGATTCCTGTGACCAGTGATTTCATCGTAAATGTATACTTGAACATGCCGCTAACAGTCTTCCAAGCAACGATAACATCAGCTGGATTTGCTGTACTTGCGGACTAACAAACTTCTCCACTACTCTTTTTGAAACAACACACATTCAGTCTATTGCAACCTCGATAGCCACAGAACACTCGTACAGTATACTATCTCAAAACAACGATGAACCCGGAAGCCCAAACACCACAAATAGCAGCTCCATATCCTTTATCAGCTCTATCGGCTCTCCAATGCACACTTCTTCACCCGCAAGCAAACCCACCATAGGCAGCAACAAAGATAGCAACACTCGGTCCATACGTGTACTTGTTATCAATTTCCAAAGAATGCGGACTAAGAAAGCTGAATTCTGGCTATTCCTAAAGGAGGCAGAACCTGACATCGTAATTGGAAGCGAAACATGGCTGCACCAAGGATTATATGAAAGAAAAATAATCCCTCCTGACTATCACTTTATAGCTAGAAGGGACAGACCGTCCCTCATACAAAAGTCAAAACCCCTTCCTGCAATAAGTGATCATGACATCGTCCTTATCCAAACAACTGACAGCGTACCCAAACAACGACTAATCAGCCACAAAAATCCACCTCTGGAAACAAGCCAATATCGAAGGCCTCCAACAAACGGCTAGACAGTTTTCATCTGATTTCACCTCAAAATTCAGCGAGAGGACAGATATCGACACGCTTTGGTCCAACTTCAAAGAATTCTGCACGACAGCCATTGACAGCAATGTACCATAAAAAATGACGTCACCAAGATACAGTCAACCTTTGGTAAACAAAAAGATCAGACGTCTCTCGAACAAGAAAAAGCCTGTAAATCAAATGACACCCAGGCAAAAGAGCACTACAATCAGCTGCGTAAAAGCTCCAAGAACGAGTGCAAGCGATCTTACAACTCTTATGTAAACAACTTGACAACTAACGATCATGGCAAGAAACTATACTCATTCATAAAGAGCAAGCGTTGTGACAGTTCTGGTGTCTCCTCACTGAAGAGAGATGGCGTAGCACACAGTGACCCCAAAATAAAGGTCACCATACTTAACCAGCGGTTTAGTAGTGTGTTCACCACTGAGGACCACAGCTACCGCCCAACAATGATTGGTGGACAGTGGTCTAGTGGTGGGATGCTGGTCTAGGGATCGAGAGGTCCCTGGTTCAAATCCCACTCGGGGCACTGGATTTTTCTGAGCAAAAAATTAATCCCACGCTTGCTCCTCTCCACCCAGATGTATAAATGGGTACCTGTGAGAGAAATAAGTCAATGTGCCGTGGCTGCCTGGTGCGCCATATGTAAACGGACGATTTAAATCCCAGTGATCGGGGGGTTAATGTCGAAGTCGGCTGAAGATGTATATCGAAGCAGACTATAAACCGCAACTTTAACTAAGATTGGTGACCCATCCCCAACAATTCACAATTTCGCTATTGGACTTGAGGGATTAAACGGCTGTTAGAGACACTTCACCCCCACAAGGCCCCTGGACCTGACGCGATACCAACACGGTTCCTGAGGGAGATTGCAGCTGAAATAGCCCCAGCGCTTACGCTTGTCTTTTCTGCCTCCCTACAGCAAGGACGCGCCCAAGCTGAATGGAAGTCGGCACATGGAGCCCCAGTCTTCAAGAAAGGGGACAGAAGCAACCCGGCTAACTATCGCCCAATCTCTCTGACATCCGTATGCTGCAAAAGGGGATTACCGAACCACAAGCAGCAGTGCACAGATGATAGCAGACATCGGATGGCAGCCCATTCAATCGAGACGCCAAACATGTAAGGTTACCATGTTGTACCGTATAATTAATAACCTTATTGATATTCCGTCTGACCCCAACCTTCGCCATGCTATATCATCCACAAGAGGCAGCAGTTTTCGATACATCGTACCATTCTGCAGAACTGACTACCTCCGACGCTCCTGCTTCCAGTCAGCAACAAGACTGTGGAACCAACTGCCTAACCACCTTGTGATGGCTCCTAGTCTTGAAGCGTTCAAGGAAGGGATGACACCGAAAAAAGCCACATTGAAATTGTAAATAGTTTTAAAAAATATTTTAACTGCGCCACACCGCAATTTTAAAACATTTTTTTTTTCGTGTACGATAATGCCCCAGAGAGTTATATAGTACAATAAACGAAGAAGAAGTAGAAGAACGGCCGGCTATCAACAAGATATACATTGACACCAAAGTTAATGTATTCGATTCTTTTCTTTTTTTAAAACAGGGTATCCACAAACTCGAGGTCCAATATGCTACAGTTGTTCAGCGCAAACCACCGCAGGACTCTGTAACAAAATTGACTTTTGTGGAACCCACGAGGTACGCATTCCACATGTAGATATATATCCAGAACATAAATAGTAAGGCACATGTTTCCAAAATTGAACCAAATATGGTTGTGTAGCTGGTTCGATAATAACATTGACTTTTGTATAATATGTAATATATTTTCCAGTTGCAGTTACTTGAGAGAGTATTGTTCCAATATTGACATCGAATAAGAGTATCAAAAACCACAACATACCGTGGTGTTTTTACACAATTTAAGTCTAAATGAACCTCAAAGAAAGTTTACATATTCCAGCTAAGTTGAACATTTCCAGATTATGCATGACGTCCTTTTATACTTGTGTTCAAGGTGTGCATGATAAATGAGGAACGCGAGTTTGGGGACACCGTGTACACAAACCAATGTGCCGTACGAGCGGTATGTTAAGAATGTACATGGTGTAGGCATCACTTAGATGTATATGAATTATTTTGTTAATTATTCAAATAATGTTCAATAACTATGAAGAATTTCACCCAAAACAACAGACTTCTTACACAATAAACTTTATTTACTCAACTATATAATAAGGCTAGTAACAGTGATTACCGCAAAGGTATTAAAATATTTATTAAATGGCGATATTAGAGGCGAATTACAAATAAGTATAAGGTTATAGCGTATGGATGTATTAATCATAATTGGTAATAAACTAAAAATTCCATTTCATCAATGGACCAGTTTACATTAATATGCATGTGCACACGGATTATCAAATTTCAACCCTTCATTGATTATGATAGTTTGTAACGAAGTATAGTCAATCATCTTGAGTTAACGACTTGCGTGAGGTCACAATTATGCAAATGAAGACAGCTGATAAATGATATTAACACTACTCTCCATAATATAGTTTGTTTAGCATCAATTTAGATTTTGATTTGATTTAATCGTGGGTACATATTTTGATCAATTAAAATGACTAATGACTAAAACAATAATCACTAAACTGAATCAGGATAAATCAATACCAAGAAAAAGAGCCAGAGAATGTAATGAAAATTAAAATCAAGTCACAGAAAAGTCAACATATTTTAGCCAGTTTTTTAACCGAATGCTTTGAAACTAAAAATAAAAAAAAAACTAAAAAAAAACACTCTAAAAGTTAAAGTCTTCAAGCAAATTTCTAAATACGTATTATATGCTCACATTCTTGAAAAACACTGCGAGTCTTTACATTTAATTGACGCAATACCTATTTATGAGTTGTAATAAAAATCACTCCGTTTTTTCCCGTAATATGCACATGATTTTATGAATACTGTAACATTGTCCGGTTGTAAAAAATATATATACATGTTTAACACTACACTTGTGAGAATAAAGTTAATTTATTGTATATTGAAGTATTGTGAAGAGTACAAGATGGAAGTTGCAGCAATCATAGGCAGGTCTATTTCGGAGGAGACGAGGTCCATAACGGAAACCACATGCAACCGATGCTGCGATAAAGATCTTTGCAACAATTATTGTAGTACGTGCTTAACTTATTTCATAGTACGAACTTAACTTATTTCACAATTAATATATTTTGAACTGTATTTTAATACAGGCCAATGGTATATTCTTTAGTTTATATTCGTACAATACGCATTTCACTGTGCAAATGGATAAGTCACACAAAGAAAATATATCGAGACTTATTCCAGCTACTTAAATGTAACCACATTTTCCTTCATATAATCTTAAATCTAAAATAAAATAAATCATGTGCAATCCTTTCAGAATTTCAACGAACAGTTTTGATAAGCATTGTATATTTGCATCAGTTATTCGTGGACATTACCAAGATAAATTTTATGGTAGTTATAACATAAAAGAACGCAATCAACATAACCAAAGTATATACTATACAAGATCATTCGGCTGTTATTTTACAAAAGGTTAATTTTAAATAGTTAACAAATTAAACGGTGTCGAAAACAATATAACAAACTTATACGTTTACCAATATTTAATGCAACACAAGCATTAGTGTCAGTATAGTAATAATTATACATCTGTACAAATAATGTTGTTTTGTGAATATGTAAAATTATTCAAACACCAAATATATATAATATTTTGACAAAATATGTGCACATTGCATGACCATTTTTCGATAACGTATTACAACTTACTTTGCAGTGATTGTAATCACAATGCCATACTAGAAATAGAGCCAGCTGCTTCATTTGACTGCGATGGGCGACTCTGATGCAACAGTTTAAAGCACAAAACACAATTATTTTTTTGCGTTTTTAGTATCTCGATTATACAACAGAAAAGTCGTTGATGTATCAAATACTTCAGGTCATATCGGAAGCTAGGAGGCTTTTCCTTGTGATGCTCCTCCCGACGCACCATCTGGGCGACGACAATTGCATATAAATTCGAAACGTTTTTTGCATCACGATGTACTTGTTCAAGCAAGATTGTCAAACAACAATTTAATTATACCGTCAATATTTCATGTGTATCAATATAAGATATCCTCAAATATGCAATATCATTGAAGCAATGCATTGAATTGATAGGTTACAGCCGGACAACGTCAGGTCAGATATATTTGTCATAAACGACCATGACAGTGAAAAGCAATATTCCTTTAAAAGGCTTCTTACAGGTCATCTCATTAATACTACTGCATCCGTTAATCATATTATCTTTTTTCCTGTAAAGACAAGTACGGCAAGTGATCATGGAAATTAACCGATGCTGCAAATACTGAAGAAACGTAATTACATAAATATATCGACAACATATACTTAATGTGTGGTCGTGTATGCTCATGAGTAATTCCTGAATAATACACGCGGACCATGTTTTGTTTTCATAGAAATGCCCATAGACTGCCTGGAGCTACTACGGTTCACTCGCGTCAGTGAAGTGTATAGTGTGCGACCAGTAGCGATCAACAAAGACATTGAAGTGAATTGCGACATGACAACTGACGGAGGGGGTTGGACGGTATATTCTTCACTTATTACTTTTTTCAACAACTTAAACACCAACCACAACTAATACTACTACTATTACTACTAATACTAGTGTTTCATTTACTCCTTAAACAACTAATAATACTACTACTACAACAACGACTACTACTACTTCAACTACTATTACTACTACTACTACTTTTACTATAACTACTACTACTACTTCTACTACTACTACACCTACAACTTCTACAATTACTACTACTACTGCTACTTCAACTTCTACTACTACTGCTATTACAACTACTACTACCATTACTACTACTTTTACTACTACTGCTGCAACTAATACCTTTATTACTACTACTACTACTGCTGCTGCTGCTACCACTGCTACCTCTACTCATAGTTGTGCTTCTAATAATAATACTACTTTTCAATATTAATATTTGTATACAACTAATAACAATACTACAATTTAATATTTTCATAACAGGTGTTTCAACGTCGTGTTAATGGATCAGTGGATTTCTACAGAAACTTCTCTTCGTATGAAAATGGTTTCGGGGACGTTTCTGGAGAAGAATGGCTTGGTACGCGGTGTTTTCATATTCATTGGCTTTTATTTCTTAATTTCAAGACTTTTTGCACCTTATGTTATATTCTGTAAAGTGACCTATCAACGGCTAAAGCAAAGTTAAAATCTCAACAATAATATTATATTTTAATAAGGTTTGTAAACACTTAATATTTGGTAACTTTATTTTGTTTAAGGATTAAAGTACATACATACCATGACCTCCAATGCACAGACAGAGCTACGTATCGACCTGATGGCGGCGGACGGATCCACAGCATATGAAGTGTTTCCGAACTTCCGACTGTCGGCTGCACCCAACTACACGCTTCATATTGACCCGGGACATGGAACTGCTGGTAAGTTTTAAGTCTGTTTTCTGATTTAGATAAATTTCGTGTAGATCTAATGATAAAGATCAACGTTCATATAAATTGAATTGTTGTACATTACAAGATATCCATTGATTGTATATATAAAGGGTATGGTCACAATTATAACCATTGTGACGTCTCAATTACGCATCAAAGGCACTGATTTATTGTTTGTGTAATTGTGTTACGTGTTTTTGAAAACGCAATCACTGTTTTATAGGTGATAGTACCGGTTTATCGTATCACAATGGACGTAGATTTTCCACATATGACAACGATGACGTAGACAAATGTGCCCAACGATGCCATGGAGCATGGTGGTTTAATGATTGTACATTCGTTGATTTGAATGGCCGATATGTAACGCCTGGAACAGAGGATACTTCCTACATGTCTGGAAACGCTGGGATCATGTATTACAATTTTAAAAGTTCTTTGTCGATGAAAGAGACAAAAATGATGTTTAGAAGAGTTTAGAATCGAACCGTATGAGTACTCGCATGCATCTTTAATTGCAGATCAATATGAACTGTTACGTTTTAGCTGGCTTATGATGGTATTCCAGACATATATGGTTGTTTTTCCATGAATGTCGATGGTCTTTTTTAGAGACCAAAAGCTTATCAATTATTTATATTTTCCGAATTTTTCACGTCTTCTATTTGGCAGGACACCCATTCAATTTAATTAATCACACTTTCTGTTTAGGATTAAAACGGCGATTATGATGGTTTAAATGCTCTGTGTAAACTTTAATAACCCTTTGTATAAGAATTTAGTAAGATGTTTTGTGTAAATCGTACGGTGTGCATTTATGTATCCTCTATTTGGTGAATTAGTTGGTATTTTTTATGATGACGATTCGTGTTTACTTTAGCAATCTTTGAAACAACCAGTTTGAATAAATAGAAGTTACATGTATTTAGTGAGTAATAATGAACATATAACACCTGTCGTTATTGCGCTATTTTTATTGTTTTATTTTGAAACGTATCTAGCTGTAACATAATCAATACGAATACATAATTCAAGCCATATCTGATTGATTTGCATTATGCAGGACTGAAGTTTATGGAGTAGTATAGTTAAGACTCTGTGTCAGACACATGCATTATATGGAAATTAAATCTTTCAAAACACTTGTTTGTGATTTATAAAAACCAAATTTAAGCATTAATAACATTAACGTGCCGGTAAACTAAACCGTGTGTCTCTTTGTGAAATAGAGTACACGTGGAATTTAATATAAAAAAACACGCTTTTGTATAAAAAATTATAGTTAAGACATATTTCAGAACTATACAATATAATCGACTGCTCGTAACTGTGTCTTTAAAAAAAAGGGCAGTACACTCTGTTACATTGGTATGAGGCCACTGTGCACTTATTGTCTTGTTGAGTACACTCGGATATTCGTCAATGTATGAGGAAATTACCCTATGGTTAGAATATCTTATTGTATGTTGAAATGATAACACAAATAATAAGCATCCCTTAAAATATCTCGTTACCATCCGAACGTCATTTATTTATGTTAAAAGGTCTCTCTTAATAATTCAATTAAATGAAACAAACATTTCGACGTAAGGTCTTTCACGAATGAAAACCTCGGTTCGATTCGAACTTAAAAAAGAAATTTGACAATGTATTTAATCATTTAACATACTTTGTAGGCTTGCAGATTAAAGGACAGCGGATCATCTTTTACATTTTCGGACTTTGCGTATGCTTCATTTTAAGCACACTAAAAACGCGATGGTGCCATCGTTTGCTAGCCGTAACTATGCATGATTGCATGTTATTACACAATTCGCCCATTGCATAACAGCGTTTTAGTGCGGAAGAACCTTTTTCATTGCATTTAAGAACATATATATTTTTCTAGCATAATTTGTTGTGGAATTTTCCACGGTCAGGAGTATGGATGCGTAGGAATTGAATCACCAATGCGGAGCACTAGCGTTGTGATAACAAACATATAACATCCTCACTGGGTTATTCGACATCAAACTATGATAGGAAATATATATTTCTTTACTCCGCCCTTCTTTCTACGATTTTCATTCACCGGTGCTTAACAATAACGTAAACTAACCATACCAAAATAATTTGGCCAAAATTAAAAAAAATGTAGCAAACGACTTCCGATATATTTACAAAAACAGATGACAATAATTAAGTGACGTCGCGGTATTATGCAAAGTAAATATCGGGTACAATATGACGTCATATTAACATATAGTAATATGAATGAAACGTGCAAACATACTCAGCTTACATATCTACAGATTAATAAGTTTTTAATTTACGGGTAAATATTATTATATATTTTACTACAATATCTAATGTTTTTATTACATTCCGTTGAACAGAAAGTGTAAGTTTGTAGAGATTTGATAGAGCTTGTTTTGGCACATTCAATTTACGGTTCTTTCTCCAGGAAGTCTTTAGAACTATTTTTAAATATTCGGATTTTCCAGAATTATTGCAGAATACCGCCCCTCTTGCTTTCCTTCTAAAGAGACTGAAGAACAAAAAGCGAAATATCTTGTAAGGACATACGGCTAAGTGTTTGTTATTGCGTAAATACCCAACGGTTTGGAGTTCCAATAGCTAGGCATTAAATCACGATGGCCATTGTCCACGTGGTTTGATGTCGAGCATCAGAACAAAAAACGTTAGTAATAACCGAATAACAAACATTTAGTTAGGAAGTATATCTTTTTTATCACGAATATATATTATTCGTCAATATAATATTAGATCTATTTTAATATATCCTCCACACATTGTCCGCGAAAAACGTGCACATGGTCGTTTTATTTACGTCATTCCGCAAAACAATTCAACATGACGTCTGCTTCACCATAAACAATTTGTGAATGTCAGATGTGACGTCAAATGTCTTGTTACATACAGTGAAAATATATACTTACGGAAATTAAAGCCGATTCGAATAAACGCTTACATTTTATATTTACTTTATTAAAAAAAATGCAATGCAGAAATTGGTAGTTTGTCTAATTGGCTAGGTCGCTCCTGTAAAGACGAAATTGTACTAAACAAATTCTTTGAATTTCCACAACTGCTTTTACAACAAGACTCCGCGCATGGTTTTATGCCGAATATAACACACTTATTTACATTATTTGTATATACAATAAAAGTCGCGGATCGTTGTAGAATATTGGTTCAATAGTCAATGGTGCAATCATCTTATCTTTGCAATGGCCCAGACTTCATTAGAGAAATCGTGCATGTCGGTAGCTTAAACTGAACATTGAAATTACAGTACATTCTGACCTGCAAAGATGCATATCTTTTAATGTTGCGGACTTATATCAGCCTTTATATTAGATTGCTAGTTTTCATTAATTCTACCATATTCTAGAGAGTTGTATCCGTTTTGCGGTTCAACATTTGATATGCAAACTTATCATGCAAAAGTCAGCGTTCAGTATAGTGTTAATAAGCTCATACGTCCACAAATGACAGCGCTAAACTATGCGCACGCTTGAAACACGTGCCAGTATATCAGATATATTACTATAGATGTTGTTCATGTTTCTTCTTCGAGCTTGATTAGGATTTCTGCTTCAAACCGAATTGACATTTTCTGCATCGAATACTAACTTCGCATCAACAAGACTTAACACTAATACATGTATGTTACATTTTTATATACAATAAACAGTAGAACAATGTATTATATTCATTTGCATTCGCGGCTGAATAAGGAAACAGGAACCAGTTCCTCAATCCTGTATATAAGCCGAAAAAGTAACTGGTATTTTATTAAAATAAATAACGATGAATCCAAGTGTAACACATATAAATGAAAATTAGTGTATAAGTAGGTTTGTTATTAAAAATATGTATGCAATAAAATTTCAACTCAGTTTTATTTAATGATAACTTAGTTCTTTTTGCGGTTGAATAAGAAAAAAGGTATACAAAAAGATAATTATCGATATTGCAAATGTTCAAACTATTCACATTATATTAGTGTAATTTGCGTTGTGTATTCCTAATGTTTTGCAACACACTGCTTTAGTTCAATTGCATTATTCTTAACTACGATACGCTAAACGAAAAACGCTTAAAGCCAAATGCTTAAACTAAAATTATTTCGAAACTTACCACTGAATACTAGCTCTTCATAAAACGATCAATTTCATGTAATTACTGACTTGTTTAACTGTGAAAGTATTTATTTAAATTTTGAAATATTTCGATAAAATCTTTCTTTTTTTATTTTTTAGCTACACTGGCCTAAATCTTCTTGTCCATAACCATTGGCCCTAGTGCTACCACATTCGGTATGTAGTGACATATATTAGTTCTCTACTTTTTTCTTCAAACTATGCCCCTGGGGTCAAATTTGACCCTGCCCCGGGGGTCACAACAATGAACATATGCTTGTATAAAGTCATTTTGTGCAAACTTTAAAAATCTTCTTGTCCATAACCGTAAGGCCTAGGGCTTCCAAATTCGGCATGTAGTGGCATCTTATAGTTCTCTACTTAGTTTGTTCAAATTATGTCCCTGGGGTCAAATTTGACCCTGCCCCGGGGGTCACAAAAATGAACATACGCTTAAATAAGGCCTATTTTGAGCAGACTTTAAAAATCTTCTTGTTCATAACCGTATGGCATAGGTCTACCAAATTTGGTATGTAGTGACATCTAATAGTCCTCTACCAAGTTTGTTCAAATTAAGCCCCTGGGATCAAATTTGATTGTTCCCTAGGGGTCACAAAATTGAACATATGCTCATTTTGGGCAAACTTTTAAAATCTTCTTGTCCATAACCATTGGGCCTATTTCTACCAAATTTAGTATTATTAAAATCTTAAAGTTCTCTACCAATTGTTTTCAAATTATGCCCCTTGGGTCAAATTTGACCCTGCCCCGGGAGTCACAAAAATGAACATATGCTTAAATAAGGCTTATTTTGTGCAAACTTAAAAAAAAAATCTTGTTCATAATTATAGAGCCTAGGGCTACTAAATTTGGTATGTAGTGACATCTAATAGTCCTCTACCAAATTTGTGTTCAAATTATTATCCTGGGCTCAAATTTGACCCTGCCCCGGGGGTCACAAAACTGAACATATGCTTATATAAAGCCTCTTTTGTGCAAACTTTAAAAATCTTCCTGTCCATAACCATTGGGCCTAGGGCTACCAAATTTGGTATGTAGTGACATCTTATAGTTCTCTACCAAGTTTGTTCAAATTATGCCCCTGGGGTCAAATTTGACCCTGCCCCGGGGGTCACAAAAATGAACATATGCTTATATAAAGCCTATTTTGTGCAAACTTTAAAAATCTTCTTGTCCATAACCGTAGGGCCTAGGGCTACCAAATTCGGTATGTAGTGACATCTAATAGTTCTCTACTTAGTTTGTTCAAATTATGCCCCTGGGGTCAAATTTGACCCTGCCCCGGGGGTCACAAAAATGAACATATGCTTATATAAAGCCTATTTTGTGCAAACTTTAAAAATCTTCTTGTCCATAACCGTAGGGCCTAGGGCTACCAAATTCGGTATGTAGTGACATCTAATAGTTCTCTACTTAGTTTGTTCAAATTATGCCCCTGGGGTCAAATTTGACCCTGCCCCAGGGGTCACAAAAATGAACATATGCTTATATAAAGCCTATTTTGTGCAAACTTTAAAAATCTTCTTGTCCATAACCGTAGGGCCTAGGGCTACCAAATTCGGTATGTAGTGACATCTAATAGTTCTCTACTTAGTTTGTTTAAATTATGCCCCTGGGGTCAAATTTGACCCTGCCCCGGGGGTCACAAAAATGAACATATGCTTATATAAAGCCTATTTTGTGCAAACTTTAAAAATCTTCTTGTCCATAACCGTAGGGCCTAGGGCTACCAAATTCGGTATGTAGTGACATCTAATAGTTCTCTACTTAGTTTGTTCAAATTATGCCCCTGGGGTCAAATTTGACCCTGCCCCGGGGGTCACAAAAATGAACATACGCTTATATAAGGCCTATTTTGTGCAAACTTTAAAAATCTTCTTGTCCATAACCGTAGGGCCTAGGGCTACCAAATTCGATATGTAGTGACATCTAATAGTTCTCTACTTAGTTTGTTCAAATTATGCCCCTGGGGTCAAATTTGACCCTGCCCCAGGGGTCACAAAAATGAACATACGCTTAAATAAGGCCTATTTTGTGCAAACTTTAAAAATCTTCTTGTCCATAACCGTAGGGCCTAGGGCTACCAAATTCGGTATGTAGTGACATCTAATAGTTCTCTACTTAGTTTATTCAAATTATGCCCCTGGGGTCAAATTTGACCCTGCCCCGGGGGTCACAAAAATGAACATACGCTTAAATAAGGCCTATTTTGTGCAAACTTTAAAAATCTTCTTGTCCATAACCGTATGGCATAGGGCTACCAAATTTAGTGTGTAGTGACATCTAATAGTCTTCTTCCAAGTTTGTTTAACTTAGGCCCCTGGAATCAAATTTGACTGTTCCCCAGGAGTCACAAAATTGAACATAATGCTTATATTGGGTCTATTTTGTGCAAACTTTAAAAATATTCTTGTCCATAACCATTGGGCCTATTTCTACCAAATTTGGTATGTATTAAAATCTTAAAGTTCTCTGGCAATTCTTTTTCAAATTATGCCCCTGGGGTCAAATTTGACCCTGCCCCGGGGGTCAAAACAATGAACATATGCTTAAATAAGTTATCATTACTACTGCCTTTCGGCACCTCATGAACCTAAAAAACTCGTAACTTTATGTTTCCTCAGGCAAATATCTTCTTTGTACAATAAACAATTTCTTCACCACGTTAACAATCCTGCTACACTCACTTATGCCTCAAGAATGAAGTAATGGTCAGGTGATCTACGTCATTAGGTAACAGAAACTTTGAAACATACAAACACTTTTTGAAATTTTGGAAAAAGATTCATGATTGAATGAAGGAACTTTCATTAATCTTGTAGAACATGCGTAGATTTGATCTTCAGCATCTAACAATATGTGAAATAGAAAGAACGACAATATCTTTTGGAGAGATAAATGTATCTACGTTATAAGCAAAGGACCTGTGCGACAGTTCCCGGGCTTTTTAGTCTGTTTAGTTAACACCGTAGTAACGTTGTCCATAAATAAAAATACTCACCCTTCCAACTTTAAGCGCCCAGTGGGACGAGGGATGGAAAGAGAAAGTCACATGCTTGAGTACATTTCGACCCATTCGCATTGCACTTTTTTTTCGCATAAAAAACAGTTGAGCGATACAGGGCCGTCATGGCCCTCTTGTTTATTTCTTTTCTCTTTCAATCACACTTAAACGGCATCTTATCATAGATCTGTTTATATCATTAAGTTATTCGAAAAAACTCTATATAGCCCGCGAGCTATCTGAATATTATATACGTAGACGTGTGGCGTCGCTGATTTTGAGCATACTGATGTTAACCTGCTAGTGGACGACATGGACCTACAGGGAAAAGATTTGTTGTGGCCATAGCTTAGAAGGCCTTAGCCCTGAAAACTAAATTGAACACTCGTAGTTAATGGCTAAAGTGAAGATTTCAACATCGGCTCGCATATGGCCGCATCCTTGTTATTTATATAACACCATACATTTTCATTTCCGGTAATATGTAATAGCACTATATTTTTGCACAAGGGTCGCATGTTAGCACAGTAGCATGTTATTTATTGTGTCTATAAAAATCCAAGTCGGCTTTATAAACATGACCATACATCTCTATGCAATATGAAGTTAGCTATATAAAACATTATAAGTCTCATTGGGTAGCTAAATGCAAAACAACAACAACTATCGTATCGTCTATACTAAGAGTGGTAGGCTATGAACGATAAGGGATATAGTTCTCCACGTTTTGTCGTCTATGACTACAGAAGTTAGTTATGTAATAGAGCAACTACCGTGGTCATAAAAGGCCAGACATGTGTATAGTGCACCGGGATTCTCCCATAAGGTCATCGCCCACAGAAGACGTGATACTAGGTTTACAGGATATAGGGCGAGATAACAGAGAACCGTGTAGTTTAGTGTCCGATATGAAGCACCTAGCTCTCTATACATTGGCGTATCGTCGCAAGCGAAATACGAGTGAATAGAATGAAGTTGAGTGGGGAATCTGCAAACTGTATTCTGGCGCAAGTGTCACTTAAATGCTGTACACGTCATGGAAATTTTTTAAAAAGAAAGTGACTTATGGCAAACGTTGTATATAGAATCCTCTATGGTTCGCACCTGGCCGTAGTAAATATCTCGTGTATGGAAAATAGTACGTATTTCCTATATCGTAGGCAACATGTAAAAAATAACACTGATACACGATAACACAATCATACGCATATAATTAGGAAAACAGTCAAATTAAATGTTTAACTGGCTTGTGCCTCAAAGTCCATACTGAGAGCTAATTGCTCGAGGTAAGTTTCGTACAAAATGTCGATTTGGCGTATTGTTGTTAAACATTTAAGAGTTAACGACACGGCGACTACCGGGATGATCGATGGTTATTTTATTTTTAGCGCGGTCACATATATTCCCGGTGCTTCCTCGGTACTGCCCCGTTTTACATCCCGGCAGAGTCCCGGTCAGCCCCGGTAGAGCTACGGTTTATCCCGGTGACGCCCCGTTGAGTCCCGGTCGTAGCCGGTAGTGCCCGGTCGAGTCCCGGTCGTAGCCGGTAGCGTCCCGGTGGAGCCCCGGTGAAAGCCGGTGGCGTCCCGGGAGAGCCCCAGTGAAATAACAAGCCGGTGGAGCCCCGGTTAATCCCGGAGGTATTAAACATTTTAATAGTTTGCCGGTGGAGCCCCGGTTGTCCCCCGTTGTCCCCGGTTCATCTCGAACGTCCCCGGTGGAGCCCCGGTGAAGCCCCGGTTCATCCCGGTAGACCCCGGATCACGCACCGGGGCTCCACCGGCATCGCAAAATGTGATAGTGAGACTGGCCTTTACATTCAGTTCCCCTTCGCTAAACATGTATGTATTGTAAACGACAACGCCACAGTGAAGTCTATTCATGCCGAGACTCTTTTGTTTAAGGGCAAGATGTTATTCACCTTCTTTATTGTTCTTCTAGCTGGCATGAGCGTTTCAAGCGGTAAGTAACTCGTGTCTGTATATGTTTTATCAAATCCATTTTTTTTATTTAATGTGTGTGCTTTAACAACCTGTAATTATACTTACTTAATATTATTAAATCCCTCAACAAAGACGATAATAAATAGTTCATATCCATAATTGTATGACTTACATTTTTCAGTTGACTGTTAGACTTGCATTCACTGTACGGATAAGTCCTCAACACTGCAAATATGTGATGGAATGTCAGCAAGGCGAGGTAGATCTATAATGATATCCCGTATGCATGTGAACGTGTTAGCTAACCACTTTTCGTTTAAGTTATTTGCCATATTTAAATAGATACATTCGAATCGGACTTATACTTTTTAAATACACCTGATTCCATAATACAGAATACAAGTATGGTATAAATCGAAGTTGCCCCAAACCTTTATTATCATTTTAAATGCTATATTACCCTTAGGTGTGTAATGTCCATCGGACCACAAATCCATCCGTAGACGTTGTGTTCGAAGTGGGCTGTGTACATCATTCGGTATGATCTTAAATAATTTACCTGGTTTTGTACTAATTACAAATCGCAGGTTTTTCAAGTGTGCGGCGGTACATCTTTTATCATTTTAATCACGGCCTAATTGTTCGCTTAATGCGTCAACTGTAACGCTTGTTTTCTTGTAGGCGTGTTCCAACCGTTCCCAAGGCCACCAGGCGTGTGGCGAGTGTTGTATAACGGACCTGTGTAACGCAGCAGGATGTGGCTTGACAGGTATAACAAATTGGTAAAATGAAACTTTGTCCCATTATAATAGTTATATGCAATCATTTGTCAAATATCTTTGACGTTGATTTTGATTAAATGGTGCGCACCAATCAAATTGACTATCGTCTTAAAACGTTATAATTTCGGACGAATGAGAGTGAGAAAGATGTCAATGACATGTATCTGTCGATCACCACGTGGTGTCCAAGATAACAAGAACAAACAGGTCTATTAGTTTAGTGTATCTCTTTAAAATTTGAATATGTTTGAGATAAACAAAGGCCAGCTGCCCACTTTTGGCAAACATAGATGTTTAATTGACCATTTTCAGCTTTCAACTCGATAACATGTACACTTAGGATGTAATACCCATGTGTTGTTATGTATCATAGTAATAAACGTTAAGACCATTTGCAGATTTTATGCCATGTTTTTAACATCGAACGTAAACGTACATGTTTTGTCGTCATATTTGTACATCTGTTTGAAGAGGGCTTCCTCCTAATATTTTAGTGGACACTGTTGTCGTTTCCAAATTATGCAAACACTTTATAATATTTTCTTTGATATATTATTCGTTTAACAATATATTTGATCTTATGATTTGTCAAATGTATGTACAAAGAGATTCTTTTCTGACAGGATATCCATCCAAAAGGGGCTCAGTGTAATACAACTGTCCTTCACAAATCACTGACGGTACCTGTCACGGAATTAACGAGGTTAGTTCTTTCAACATTTAAATGCATGTATTATCAGTGTCTTGCGATAAGTATTTTTTCGCTAAATAATCGTTATAACAAATTCCTCTTTATAAACGTATAGTTCGAATGCGTTTCTTATGGAACGATAACATGTAACCATCTTTTTTATTTAAATTATTTTTTGATGAAAAAATGAAACAAGCAACTGTCGACATAACGCATCATAACCTCCAAACTATTTGTCATGAGTTGTAATGATTATTTGGACATTGCCTCGAGCATTTTAAAAAAGTGGTATACAAAAGAACATGACTCTTTTTATGTCCACCAGTATATACTGGGGGACATATTGTTTTTGCCCTGTCTGTTGGTTGGTCTGTTTGTTGGTTGGTTTGTTGGTTGGTTTGCGCCAACTTTAACATTAGCCATAACTTTTGCAATATTGAAGATAACAACTTGATATTTGGCATGCATGTGTATCTCATGGAGCTGCACATTTTGAGTGGTGAAAGGTCAAGGTCAAGGTCATCCTTCAAGGTCAAAGGTCAAATTTATGGGTCAAAATCGCTCAAAAGTGGACATAGTGTTTCACAAACACATCTTGTTTAAGTAGTAATTAATATGTATATGTAGGCCGATTTGCTTGTGCATAATTGTGTTGGAGGCAAAATAATCGCGCTTGTGTAATCAATAATATATTTGTAAAGACAAAGGACACACGTCGAATTTTTTAACTTAATTAAAATGTTGAAAGGTTAAATATTATACCGAATTACTCTGGCGTTTTGTTTGTGATTTAAATAGATGCAAGGACATTTATTCTTTAAACTACATTTTTCTGACACAACAGCTTAAAAGGAGTTAGAAAGATTCATGGCAATGCTCGGAACCGTCTATTTCAGGTGTGTATGATCAACGAACAAAGCGAGTTTGGCGATACAGTGTACACATCGCAGTGTGTCGGATTAACGGTATGTTAAATAAGGTTGTGTGCGGTAACCTTTTGTTGATATTTTAAAAACAGTCACTAGTTCAGCGTATACAATATATGAGTAAATACACGTGTATCTATACCATATTCTTACAACAAAATTAACAAGATCAATGTTAATATCAAACGCGTGAATAGGGACTCTTTAGTGAGCGAGAATAAGAAAAGCAATTAGGACTACGAACAGTCATCATTCATCATCAATCCCTTGACCGGTTTGGCCGTTTGGGGGAAATGCGGGACGACGACACAGAAATCCTCCTCCAGTCAGGTCTGTTGCGTGCTGCTGAAAGTAATTCATCCATGGGAAGGGATGTCCATTCTTTTACATTGTCCATCTAGTTTTTTCTCTAACGGCCTCGACGACTACCTTCCTCTAGCGTGCCATGGATAACATTCTTGCATAGAGAGTCGTGCCTGGTGACGTATCCAAACCAAGCCAGCTTTTGTCCTTTGACGGTCGCCAGTAGGGGCTGTTGTTGGACAACAAGTGTTGCAGTCATTTTCCGGACGTACTAGTTGGTCTTGTACTACGTGTCGGAGATGCGGAGCAGTTTTCGGAGACATTTATGTTCAAATTCCTGTATCCCGCGCTTTTTGTCTACGTGAAGCGTCCAGGACTCGCAGCCGTAGAGTAGGATGGAGACTACGAAGGACTTGTAGAACCTATACTTTTCGGGGAAGCTGATAGAACTGCTTGTCCACAATCTGATCAGTCTGGCCATCGCTGCGTTCGCCATGGCAATTCTTATTCGGACCTCAGCGGTACTGGTACCATCCGTGCAAAGACGTTGTGGAAGAACTCACGTTGGTGTTGCAGGTGTTTCTCAATGATGACTCTGCAGTTGAAGATCTGTTCAACTGTGCTTCGCCCAGCTCTGAATCCAGTCTGCTCTTTGGCCAGCCATTCCTCGGCCTTACTTTACAATCGACTAAGGATGATGCGTAGCATGACTTTGCTGGGATGACTGATGAGGCTAATGGTGCGGTAATTATCGCACAACTTGAGATTGCCCTTTTTCGGTAGGGGTATGACCAGTGACTGGGTCCACTCCTTGAGCCACTTCTTCTCCTCCCAGATCGTTTAGCATAGTGCCGTCATTGCTGCAGTCGTTTCCACTCCACCGTGCCTAATTTGGTCGGAAGGGATGTTGTCCACTCCAGGAGATTTTTATGCCTAAAGAAAAACGCACTGCCTCCTCCACCTCTGCCTTACGTATGGACGGACGTTCGTCGTCCGCTTCTGGTCTGGTATTGTTCTGAAGGAGACTGGAGTCTGGTTGAAGCGGGTAGTTACAGAGGTCACTGCAGTCTTCAGTGTTAAGGAAGGACTGTGGTACTCTCGGTAAGGAGATTTCCGTCAGCGTCTGATATAACAATGGCCTTTGGCTGACTGGTTTTCGTGAGGGTCTTGAGGGTGCTTTAGGCCTTCTTACTGCTGCCTGCAGTCATCTCTTTGTCGATGATGTTACATTGTACCTCAATCCATTTATTATTGGCCTCTTTCATCTTCATCCTTACCTCCCTGTTCGCTTTCTGGTATTTTTCCCTAAAATCCAGGCTGGTGTATTTCTCATGCCTCAGCTCTCTTTTTTTTGCCACATAGGTCCATGATTTCGGTCGTGTACTACGAACAGTGGTAATGAATAAACTATGCATTTTGATATGATGATAATAACGCAATTTTTAGCACTGTGAACACCACACCATGGAAATTTCACAAATAATTGGAAGATCAATCTCGGATGAAACAAGATCGTTGGCTGAAACCGTCCGTCACAAGTGTTGCCATGACGATCTTTGCAACGCAAATCGCGATATGAATAGTTCAAATAGTTGCTGGTAGTTTCGGTTGTTATACCGTTCAACTGTTTATTATTATTGATGGTATTATAATAATTATTATTGATTCATTTTTTTTATTATTGGATCATTTATATTATTCTTAGTATTTTTACATTGCAGAACATACCAGAACATGTTAAATATTGATAATATATTTATTTATGCTGTATTTATTTATTGACTTATTGATTGATTGATTGTGTTTAATTTATTAATTTATTTGTTTCACACTCAATTTCACAGTCTAAAACTTTCACTCACTCACTCACCCTCTCACTCACTCACTCACAAACTCACACACTCACTCACTCACACACTCACAAACTCACTCACTCACAAACTCACTCACTCACCCACCAACTCATTCAAACACTCAATCACTCAATCACTCACTCATTCACTCACTCACTCATTCACTCATTCATTTACTCACTCACCCACCCATCCACATGCTCATTCAATCACTCAATAACTTAATCACTCAATCACTCTCGCACACTCATTTGTTTACTCATTCACTTACTCACTTACTCTCTCGATCGATCATTCTTTAACTCACGTATTCTCTCACTCACTCTATCTTTCACTTACTGGCTCACTCAACCCCTCCCTCCTTCACTTCCTCACTCACTCATTATCTCTCTCACTCGCTCACTCACTCTCTCACTTACTCACACATTCACTCAACCAAATCCGACACCCGACAACCTACCAACCCTCCAACGAACTCGCTCAATCATTCAACCATTCACTCACTCACTCACTCAACCTCTAAACCACTCACCAACTCACGAATTCACCAACTCAACAACCCACCCACTCACTTAATGAATAACTCACTCACTAACTCAATTACGTACTCACTCAATCTCTCAATCACTCTATATCTCACTCACTGAATTGCACGCTCGCTCACTAACTCACTCACTCACTCAATTATCACTTAATCATTCATTTATTTATTTCTACTTATAAAAACACCTTACAATATTTAAAGTTTCGAATAAGAAGGAAATTAATATTGCATATGTTTAACACAATAATTGAAGTTATTGTCTTACTTTTATATTACTCAGGTAGCAAACATCCTGACTTGTGCGCGTTGAATCCCTGCGTGTTTGGGACATGTGTAAACAACAGTACCGAGTACGCATGTGTGTGTGAGCCATCTTACACTGGACCCAATTGCTCCGGTTTCTCGTTGTTAAAAACAATATCGTGTTTTTCTCTTTTCGCATGATAATATCAAGTCACTGTATTTTATTTCGCCCAATGTCCGGTTGTGACGGCCGTCAACATTGTAATGAAATATTTAAGTCATTCTTAACCAGTTAACAAGTAGTTTTACACAAAGATACACGAAAGTCATACAGGAACTATATTCGCGATAACTATCAGTTCATGATGTCAACATAATGATGCATATTCGCAATAAACCAATGACAATGATCGAAAGCTTTCACTGTTATTGTTCATATTTTTTTTTTAATATGAATAACCCGTTTCAAATCATTGATATTTGTCTATAAACCATAGGAAAGAAAACACAACAAATAAATAAAATTGTAGCTCGCGCATGCAAGCAGTCAATGTAAAAGATGATAATGTTTGTTTTAGCTCGTTAAATATGCACTTAATAATTTAATATTTCTTAGTATTTCTTCAACCGATTAGATAGTGTTCTTATTTGCCTTCCCCCAATATTCTATTCAGCATTTAATGCTTATTTCGCCATGTACATATCTTTTAAAGAGGAGTTCTACAACAAAGTATAATATATAATAGCACGCGAAATATTAATACATATTAGCAAAGAGGTTTTGTTATAAGATGATTACATATTAATTTGTATCTGTACAAGCATAGCTAAAATAATGCTTCAGAGTTTTGATTTACCAAGCACTGCTGGTAATGTATTCTTTCAATATAATTAATTAGACAAATTGATGAAAAAGTCGTATTATAATAAAACATTTAACTTCGTAGTTGCTTCTGATGTCTTATTTGAGACACCTGGCGTCTTTAATTGCATATTTTCTATGTACTGCATGCTAACAGATACAACGTCTAACATAATATCAAGAGCAGCCATGGTAATCAGTAACAGTACTTAAAATTAGTTCGACATTTGAATCTTGTCAGGACGGATTCTGAATTTAGGAATAATAATTTGATATAAATTTTATGGCACCCTTTATATACATGTTCCATTGTGTGATTCTTCAATATTAACAGAGGTTAATTATTGCGCCCTAAATCCCTGTGATCTTGGGACATGTGTCAATGGCAGGAAGATTTAAATGTGTGTGTGTGGCCCGTCTCACAGTGGACGCAATTGCAATGGTAAATCCTAAACTATTTTAGAAAGTATCTCTAAACAACAAGTTCCTGTATGTGATATTGAGGTCGAAAACGCTGTAAAGAA
This sequence comes from Dreissena rostriformis, assembly GCA_007657795.1. Lineage (NCBI taxonomy): Eukaryota > Metazoa > Mollusca > Bivalvia > Myida > Dreissenidae > Dreissena > Dreissena rostriformis. The sequence goes on from VMBQ01001984.1 coordinate 119,037, forward strand.
ATATATAAACTATGGATCAAAGTCCAAATAACACGCGAGCGTATTTTGTGATTTATGATTGGCTAATTAATCTTACATGATTTGAAAAGAAGTCATGGTTATCAGAAGCTGTATTTACAATAAGGTTGACAATTGAATCTTGTCATCACGGATACTAAATTGAGGAATATGATTTTGATGTGGATTCATTTGTACCATATATACTCATGTTTCTGTTTCTGATTCTTAAATGTTCAGAGAAAGAAATTATTGCGCCCCAAACCCCTGTGATCATGGAACATGTGTCAATGACAGGACGAATTATACGTATGTTAATGACCTGTCTTAATTAGTTGAGTCATCATTTCTATATATGTTATTATTTAGCTGTAAAGTTATTTATATAATATGGATCACAGAAAAGAATAACACACGAGCATCTTTAGTGATTTCTGATTGGTTAATTAATCTAACATGATTTAAAAATAAGTCATGGTAATCAGAAGCTGTAAATATTGTCGACAATTGAACATTGTCAGAACGGATACATAAATCAGGAGTAAGATTTTGATGTGTATTCAATGGTACCATTTATATGCATTTTTTCAGGGTGTGATTCTTAAATGTTCACAGAGGTTAATTATTGCGCCCTAAACCCCTGTGATCATGGGACATGTGTCAATGGAAGGACGAATTATACGTGTGTGTGTGACCCGTCTCACACTGGACACAATTGAACTGGTAAATCCTAAACTATTTGAGCCACCATCTCCAGGCAACAAAATCGCTCTTATTTAGGTCGATACGCTGTAACATAATATATAAAATATGAGTCAAAGTCAAAATATCACATGGGCGTATTTTATATTCAACAATTGGTTAATTATTCAAACATGATTTGAAAAGAAGTCATTGTAATCGGAAGCTGTATTAAAAATAGGGTCGACAATTGAACCTTGTCAGCTCGGATACGATATTCAGGAATGTGATTTTGATGTGAATTCATTTTTAGCTCGGCCGTTTTTGAAGAAAACCCGAGGTATTGTCATAGCCCTCTCGTCTTCCGCGTCGTCGTCGTCGTGGTCGTGGTCGTCGTCGTCCGAAAACTTTACCATTGGCCATAACTTTTGCATTATTGAAGATAGCAACTTGATATTTGACATGCATGTGTATCTCATGGAGCTGCACATTCTGAATGGTGAAAGGTCAAGCTCAAGGTCATCCTTCAAGGTAAAAGGTAAAAAAAAACTCTATTTTTTTGTTTTTCATGTGTATCTCATCGACTTTCACATTTTGTGTGGTGAAATGTTTAAGGTCAATGATGACCTTCAATGTCAAAGGTAAACAAAAACAAAATCCAAGCACCCACAGCCGAGCGTTGGCATCCGCTCGACTATGCTCTTGTTTATTTAACCATTTACATTAATGTTCTGTTTGTGATTCTTAAATATTTACTGAGATTCATTATTGCATCCCTAACCCCTGTGATCATGGGACATGTGTGTTGTGTATTTAGATAATACCTCTACGCCACGCCTACTTGTAAATGAAGCGTAGCAACGCCCCGTCCCAAGTTATATATAACTGCATGTTGACCTCTGATTTTAGTTAGTTGTTAGTCATTGATTGCTTCTATCGTTCTATTATAATAAAAGAAGCCACTGAAATTATATGCCTTACACTTTGTTTGTTTACCCAAACACAACAATGTGTCAATGGCATGACAAATAATACGTGTGCATGTGACACGTCGTACACTGGACGCTGTTGCAATGGTAAATTTTAAATGTTCAACTATATACAATGGTATATTATGATAGGTGTTATTGAGGTAAATACGATATTGAGTAATGAAAAACATACATGGGTCAAAGTCCAACTAACACACGAGCGTATTTTGTGATGTCAGATGGGTTAGTAATTCTTTACTTATTAGAAACAAAATCATGATAAGCAGAAGCTGTAACCAAAATAATGTCGAAATTTCAATCTGGACAGCACGGATACTGAATTGAGGAAATACGATTTTTATGTGAATGCGATTGTACCATTCACATGCATTTTTTCTGCAGGTGATTCTTAAATATTTACAGAGGTTAATTATTGCGCCCCAAACCCATGTGATCACGGGACATGTACCAATGGCAGGACGAATTATACGTGTGTGTGTGACCCGTCTCACACTGGGCCCAATTGCAATGGTAAATACTAAACTAATTGAATCAGCATATCAATTCCATGACATTCGTGTTATAACCGTCGATACGGTATTAAGTAATATATAATCATAATATATATGGGCCTAAATCCAACTACCGGTAACACACAGGAGTGTTTTGTTATAACTTATTGGTGAAATTATTTTATATGATTTTTAAAGGTGTCACGTTAGTCAGTAACTGTATTCAAAGTAAAGTCGATATTTGAATCTTTTCAGCAAGGATAGTGAATTTAAGAATATTTAATTTTAATTTTTAATTAATGGTACCAAGTACATATATATGCATTGTGCAGTGTATCATTCTTCAATATTTACAGAGGTAGATTATTGCGTTCCAAACCTCTGTGAACTTGGGACATGTGTCAATGGCAGGACGAATTATACGTGTGCGTGTAACCCGTCTCACACTGGGCTTAATTGTTCTGGTAAATACTAAAAACAAGATCGGTGTCATTGAGGTCGATACGCTGTAAAGTAATTAACAATTTATATATGGGTCAAAATCCAATTAAAACACGCGCACATTTTGTTATCACTGATTGGTTAGTTAATAACTGGATTTGAAAATCGGTCATGGTAATGAGTACATGTATTTACAATTAGGTCAATATGTGCACATTGACAGCACGGATAATGAATTAAAGAATTATATTTCAATGTTACTTCAATTATACCATTTATATTAATTATAAAGTATGTGATTCTTAAATATTTAAAGAGGATAATTATTGCGCCCCAAACCCGTCTCACTTCTCACACTGGGCGCAATTGCACTGGTAAATCCAATATTATTTTAGCCATCATCTCTATACAACAAAATCAATGCTATGGAGGTCGATACGCTGTAAAGTAATCTATACAATATGGATCAAAGCCCAAATAACATACGCGCATATTTTGGGATTAATGATTGGTTAATTAATTTAACATGATTTTGAAACAAAGTCATCATAATCAGAAGCTGTATTTAAAATAGGGTCGACTATGGAACCTTGTCGGCACGGATAGTGAGTTAAGGAATACGATTTTGATATGAATTTAATTGTACCATATATATGCATTGTGCAGTGTATGATTCTTAAATATTTACAGAGGTATTGCGACCCACACCCCTGTGAACACGGAACATGTGTCAACAGCAATGCGAATTATACGTGTGTGTGTGTGTGATCCTTCCCATACGGGGCGCAATTGCAATGGTAAGTGCTAAGTTATTTTAGCAATCATCTCTTTAAAACATGATCAGTATTAAAAAGGTCGATACGGTATTATTATAAAACTCGTATATACTGCACGTGCATGTGTTGCGATTACTGATAGCCCAATTGTGATAAAGGTAACTATAATGTGTTGTGTCTATTTTACTTGGACATGTTGCAGAGGTCGACCACTGTGCATTCAATCCGTGCGTGTTTGGGAGCTGTTTCAACGGTAGGACGGGATACAGTTGTGTATGCCAACAGCAGTATACAGGACGTAATTGTTCATGTAGAGTATAAGTAATAATAATAATACTAATATTTATAATAATAAGCATTATCAGAATAATAATACTGAGAAGAATATTTATGACAGTAATGATACTACTACTACTACTACTACTACTACTACTACTACTTCTACTACTACTACTACTACTACTACTACTACTACTACTACTACTTCTTCTACTACTACTACTACTACTACTACTACTACTACTACTACTACTACTACTACTACTACTACTACTACTACTACTACTACTACTACTACTACTACTACTACTACTACNGTGTGTGTGTGTGTGTGTGTGTGTGTGTGTGTGTGTGTGTGTGTGTGTGTGTGTGTGTGTGTGTGTGTGTGTGTGTGTGTGTGTGTGTGTGTGTGTGTGTGTGTGTGTGTGTGTGTGTGTGTGTGTGTGTGTGTGTGTGTGTGTGTGTGTGTGTGTGTGTGTGTGTGTGTGTGTGTGTGTGTGTGTGTGTGTGTGTGTGTGTGTGTGTGTGTGTGTGTGTGTGTGTGTGTGTGTGTGTGTGTGTGTGTGTGTGTGTGTGTGTGTGTGTGTGTGTGTGTGTGTGTGTGTGTGTGTGTGTGTGTGTGTGTGTGTGTGTGTGTGTGTGTGTGTGTGTGTGTGTGTGTGTGTGTGTGTGTGTGTGTGTGTGTGTGTGTGTGTGTGTGTGTGTGTGTGTGTGTGTGTGTGTGTGTGTGTGTGTGTGTGTGTGTGTGTGTGTGTGTGTGTGTGTGTGTGTGTGTGTGTGTGTGTGTGTGTGTGTGTGTGTGTGTGTGTGTGTGTGTGTGTGTGTGTGTGTGTGTGTGTGTGTGTGTGTGTGTGTGTGTGTGTGTGTGTGTGTGTGTGTGTGTGTGTGTGTGTGTGTGTGTGTGTGTGTGTGTGTGTGTGTGTGTGTGTGTGTGTGTGTGTGTGTGTGTGTGTGTGTGTGTGTGTGTGTGTGTGTGTGTGTGTGTGTGTGTGTGTGTGTGTGTGTGTGTGTGTGTGTGTGTGTGTGTGTGTGTGTGTGTGTGTGTGTGTGTGTGTGTGTGTGTGTGTGTGTGTGTGTGTGTGTGTGTGTGTGTGTGTGTGTGTGTGTGTGTGTGTGTGTGTGTGTGTGTGTGTGTGTGTGTGTGTGTGTGTGTGTGTGTGTGTGTGTGTGTGTGTGTGTGTGTGTGTGTGTGTGTGTGTGTGTGTGTGTGTGTGTGTGTGTGTGTGTGTGTGTGTGTGTGTGTGTGTGTGTGTGTGTGTGTGTGTGTGTGTGTGTGTGTGTGTGTGTGTGTGTGTGTGTGTGTGTGTGTGTGTGTGTGTGTGTGTGTGTGTGTGTGTGTGTGTGTGTGTGTGTGTGTGTGTGTGTGTGTGTGTGTGTGTGTGTGTGTGTGTGTGTGTGTGTGTGTGTGTGTGTGTGTGTGTGTGTGTGTGTGTGTGTGTGTGTGTGTGTGTGTGTGTGTGTGTGTGTGTGTGTGTGTGTGTGTGTGTGTGTGTGTGTGTGTGTGTGTGTGTGTGTGTGTGTGTGTGTGTGTGTGTGTGTGTGTGTGTGTGTGTGTGTGTGTGTGTGTGTGTGTGTGTGTGTGTGTGTGTGTGTGTGTGTGTGTGTGTGTGTGTGTGTGTGTGTGTGTGTGTGTGTGTGTGTGTGTGTGTGTGTGTGTGTGTGTGTGTGTGTGTGTGTGTGTGTGTGTGTGTGTGTGTGTGTGTGTGTGTGTGTGTGTGTGTGTGTGTGTGTGTGTGTGTGTGTGTGTGTGTGTGTGTGTGTGTGTGTGTGTGTGTGTGTGTGTGTGTGTGTGTGTGTGTGTGTGTGTGTGTGTGTGTGTGTGTGTGTGTGTGTGTGTGTGTGTGTGTGTGTGTGTGTGTGTGTGTGTGTGTGTGTGTGTGTGTGTGTGTGTGTGTGTGTGTGTGTGTGTGTGTGTGTGTGTGTGTGTGTGTGTGTGTGTGTGTGTGTGTGTGTGTGTGTGTGTGTGTGTGTGTGTGTGTGTGTGTGTGTGTGTGTGTGTGTGTGTGTGTGTGTGTGTGTGTGTGTGTGTGTGTGTGTGTGTGTGTGTGTGTGTGTGTGTGTGTGTGTGTGTGTGTGTGTGTGTGTGTGTGTGTGTGTGTGTGTGTGTGTGTGTGTGTGTGTGTGTGTGTGTGTGTGTGTGTGTGTGTGTGTGTGTGTGTGTGTGTGTGTGTGTGTGTGTGTGTGTGTGTGTGTGTGTGTGTGTGTGTGTGTGTGTGTGTGTGTGTGTGTGTGTGTGTGTGTGTGTGTGTGTGTGTGTGTGTGTGTGTGTGTGTGTGTGTGTGTGTGTGTGTGTGTGTGTGTGTGTGTGTGTGTGTGTGTGTGTGTGTGTGTGTGTGTGTGTGTGTGTGTGTGTGTGTGTGTGTGTGTGTGTGTGTGTGTGTGTGTGTGTGTGTGTGTGTGTGTGTGTGTGTGTGTGTGTGTGTGTGTGTGTGTGTGTGTGTGTGTGTGTGTGTGTGTGTGTGTGTGTGTGTGTGTGTGTGTGTGTGTGTGTGTGTGTGTGTGTGTGTGTGTGTGTGTGTGTGTGTGTGTGTGTGTGTGTGTGTGTGTGTGTGTGTGTGTGTGTGTGTGTGTGTGTGTGTGTGTGTGTGTGTGTGTGTGTGTGTGTGTGTGTGTGTGTGTGTGTGTGTGTGTGTGTGTGTGTGTGTGTGTGTGTGTGTGTGTGTGTGTGTGTGTGTGTGTGTGTGTGTGTGTGTGTGTGTGTGTGTGTGTGTGTGTGTGTGTGTGTGTGTGTGTGTGTGTGTGTGTGTGTGTGTGTGTGTGTGTGTGTGTGTGTGTGTGTGTGTGTGCTACAACATGCAAGAGATCACCGCGAATAGCCTATACAATAGTCAAACAAAATTCCGCATAAGATTCAGTACTTAGTATTGGTTAATTGTGTAACTATGGCAATCAATTGATTTACTAGATGTTCAAACATCTGCTTGCTTATATAGACAGCTCAAAACATACATTTCGAAGTCGTTCGAGTATTTTACATATGACGTATATTATATGACGCGTATTATCAGGCAAACATTGTACAAATACTCTTTGATAAATATGCCGGGCTAAATATGCCGTTCCTCCGCGCTAAAAGTTTTGAGAATAATGAAAAGGTATCAATCGGACAATTGCGCACTTATTGCATAAAGGGCTCCATTGTAGGTTCTAGCACATGTCACTCATACATGGATGTGATAGGGACTCAAATCGTATTGGCTGTAGCATAATTCACAATTAGGTCGATGACAAGTTAATTTCGCTTTAATATTATTAATGCAGACTTATAACGACGTATAGCGAAATTTAACAACACCAAGTCATTGAGTAATGCAACTTCAAAAGTCGTTTACTTTATGTTTGTTTTTTTCATTGAATAATAATTTTATAAAGAAAGTATTTCGAATTCACAAGTCCAGTCCTAATTTTAAGTCATATTGTTCTAAGTATATGAGAGGAAAAGCATTCAATATTTGTAATAAAAATAAGTTTATACTAAGTCGAATTTCTATAAGAGCACACACACACAGCAAAATATTTGAATGGTGACAACACGCTGTCACGGCAGAAGAAACAATACGATACTATTTACTTTTGGAGTCATTTAATGTTGGCATGTTGTCCCGTTGTTGCCTTTTAAACCTCGCAAAACAACAAATCAGCGGCTACAGAACGAGAGATTTTTGGTCGTGTCGATTTCGTTTTGACGGGTATAAACTCAACTTATTGGTCAGTCACCATTCACACGAGAGCATCAGAATTTGATCCTCTTGGGGCATGATGCAATGCAATTATCACAAGTACCAATTACGTCTCGTCTTTGATAAAATATGTTAAGAAACACAGCGTCATATAATTAAATAATAATAACTGAACACTATTTTCAATTATCTCTATGGCTTGAACTTTTTCCTAATTTATTAAATCCAGTCAGCACGGATAAGATATATCTTACACGTCGTAATGAAATCGAGTTCAACCGGTTTAATTTAATTGGTCGATCAAAGAAGAAGACACGTCGGAAATTGTCTAAAACATTTCCGACTCAATTAGTAACGGGTATAGTTCCATATCTGTTCTTCGAATGACTTAAAGAACGGCTAAGCTATTTTCCGCAATTTCGAATGTACTTTATCACATCAAAAACGTTGGATACATTAGAATTACGCATTTATCCACAAAATAATCCACGTAAAATTATAACAAAATATCATCGTCGCGCCAATGATATTATTATTTCGTCGTTTTGGTGGATTTATTTTTTTTGATCGGTCAGATTTTCATTCGGAACTAAATCTGCCATTGTTTAGATTATAAAGGAAAGCTGCTGTATACCATGTTCTATCGTCATCACAAAAACATACAACTCCCTGTTAATAAGTAAAAGTATAACTTGACGGAAAGTTGTTTGCATTATAATTGGCTTGTAGAGTCCGATAATTGATGGATAGTGTAGACATGAAGGCCAATATAAGCCTTAGAGCAATACATATACGCTTCATGTATAACTGGACTCGCTTAGCAATGACAGAACCGTTTTATTGAATTGTGGGTTATCATTCCACTATAAAAGCCCTACCAAGGTCAATGTCTCTCCTACCCTTCATGTATAACTGGACTCGCTTAGCAATGACAGAACCGTTTAATTAAATTGTGGGTTATCATTCCACTATAAAAGCCCTACCAAGGTCATGTCTCTCCTAACCTTCATGTGTAACTGGACTCGCTTAGCGATGACAGGCAGTTTTATTAAATTGTTGGTTATCATTCCACTATAAAAGCCCTACCAAGGTCAATGTCTTTCCTACCCTTCATGTATATCTGGACTCGCTTAGCAATGACAAAACCGTTTTATTAAATTGTGGGTTATCATTCCACTATAAAAAGCCCTACCAAGGTCAATGTCTCTCCTAACCTTCATGTATAACTGGACTCGCTTAGCAATGACAGACAGTTTTATTAAATTGTGGGTTATCATTCCACTATAAAAGCCCTACCAAGGTCATTGTCTTTCCTACCCTTCATGTATAACTGGACTCGCTTAGCAATGACAGAACCTTTTTATTAAATTGTGGGTTATCATTTCACTATAAAAGCCCTACCAAGGTCAATGTCTCTCCTACCCTTCATGTATAATAGGACTCGCTTAGCAATTACAGAACCGTTTTATAAAATTGTGGGTTATCATTCAACTATAAAAGCCCTACCAAGGTCAATGTCTCTCCTACCCTTCATGTATAACTGGACTCGCTTAGCAATGACAGAACCGTTTTATTATATTGTGCGTTATCATTCCACTATAAAAGCCCTACCAAGGTCATTGTCTTTCCTACCCTTACTTGTTCCGAGTTGTCGGTTTATATTCAGAAACTGCTTTATACGAACACGACATTCAAATACATCTATGTGTATTGTGGAACCTAAAAGTTATACTTGGAGAAAACACAATCCTTGTCCAAATGTTTTCCCCAATCTCCGTTGTTGTAGTGATCTCTTAAGCGCAGCTTTATGATAATAAGTGTTTGTGAAACATATGTTTTTCTAGTATTGAAAAGGGTGTTTGGAAATTCATTATTTTTAACATTAGCATGTTATAGATTTCGTCACTAGTCATTGCAAACAGAATCAGCAATAGAAGATATGTATGAAAATACTGAATATTACGAAATTACGTAATAAACACACATATCCCTCTTCCACAACTCATCGGACAAATGGTCTTTGTTAATGCTTTGCACTTCTCTATTACTGATAATTTAATGCGAGAACTGTCTGAGCTCTTCGCAAACGCGTGAATGAAACCACATAAGCAAACTGGGTCAGTTTGTTGTAATTTGCTCAGATAAAGAACTGCATAATTATGAACTACAGACATTATGCTTTAGTAAGGTGGTTAACTGAAGTATGCATAGGCTTTGAACATTTTGAAAATTGTGGCGTGTTCTGTGAAAACTGGGCAAAATGCTTGTGCGTAAAGTGTCATCCCAGATTTGCCTGTGCAGTCCGCACATGCTATTCCGGGACGACACTTTCCACCTAAACTGGATTTTCGCTAAACGAAAAAGTCCATAAAAGCGGAAATTGTCGTCCCTGACTAGCCTGTGCGAACCGCACAGGCTAATCTGGGATGACAATTTACGCACAAGCATTTTGCCCAGTTTTCTCAGAACATGACACAATTATGTCATGAAATGCTATTGCTTCACTTATTCAATAATATCACAAAAACATCTAAAATATTAGTTCATTTGTTTCTATTGCTGGGAAGCGACTTATTTAAAAGACAGTTTATATTGTTTAATAATATACGTTGTATACAACTGTAGTAGGAAACTAGTGGTTAAACTAAAAATAATTAATGCTTAACTGTCCTATACAAATCTAAGTAGGCTTATCACGTGTTGTTGGATTTTTATATTTAACGAACGTCTATTTAACAATGGGTTTGTTAGATATAATTTCTGCTGCTGAATTCCACTAATAGTGTAAACTTATATGGATTGTATGCTATGTTTTGTATGCTAAAGTGTTGCTAATGTTTGAATGTTATGTTTCAGTAGTAATAATAATCTAATACCCGTGTTTGTTTAGTAATAGTTATACTCAAAACAATAAACTGACATTGAATATGTTAAGACCATTCTCCGTAAGTAAACTAAATTCCCTTGACATTAAGTGAAGTCTATGCTATGTAAATCTGGATATGTACTGATTTTTATTCGCCAATAAAAGTGTCTGTCATTTAGTGTAAAATTTGCATCTGATCCTATATTGGAATTTATGTCCATTTTCCTGTGGTTTAACGAGAAACATCAGTGATATAAAACTGGTAATTCACTGTTGCAAACGGTGGAATATTACCTTATAAATATTTAATAATTATTGTGACAGTTTCACTTGGAAATGGCAAATTATTTAGTTTGCATGTACTCGTAACCATAGAAATAAATATGCCCGCTGGTGCTCGTGAACAAAATATTATTTACGATCAGTCGCAAATAAACATCGATACTCTTCCTTAAGCAACAAATATGCTATATATGTTAATACAAATATAAGGCATCAATTATGTTGAAGTCTTACAATAGTGATTTTTATTATTAGGAAACACGAAACGAAAGAGAGTCGATGCAATTTTAATTATATAATGTTAAACTATTTATGTGGAGAAAATGATATTGTTAATATCGCGGTTAAATGAATGTACGTTGATCTATTGAGACACTGCATACTGTTACAGAAACTATTATATCTCCAAACACGCTCATCCCAGATGCAAAACTGATTACAACTTGTCATAAAATAACCGCTGCGTGTACTGGGGGACTGCCAATGAATGTGTTTACGTTGGTGGTGCTAGTGTATGCTTCAAAATCCTCCAGAATATACTATAAATAAACCCAACACATATCTCACATTTAGTTGATCAAGCGGCCGAGAGCAATTACTAGTTAAACAATTACTTTATTTAAAAATAAGGTCACCATTACGTAATTGTTAAACAATATACTCTCTCATATTCTGCCAGCGTTTAAAGTTCCTCCGACATCCATGATAAGTTTTGCGAATAATACATGAATTTTATGTTAATAGTATCCTTATGATTCCTATGATTGGAATGAGTATATCTCAATTCATACGTTTGTTTTGTAACAAGTGTGTTGATTTGTTTTCTCTTATTAACACCTAGTAGTACACAAACATTTAACCGATTGCAGCAAGTCGCTGAAATGATCACAACAAAATCACATACATCGCAAATATAACATTCCCATTGTTTAGAATAATTGCCGGTTAATTAGGTATCAGATTTGTATAATAAAACATCGCATACAGGTAGTCGCTACTGCTTTTACAACTTCAATTTTAATTAACTTCTAGTTCGAAGCATATTATGATACCTGAGATACACAGCACATTTATTTCAATGAAATGTTGTGCATTTAGACACATTATAGACATAGATATATAAGGTGTGTATGATAGAAATGCAATACCGCTGCAGCTTCTGGAGTTTCACTTCTTTATATCTAGCACACTTCATAAATTATATCTACAAAACCGTTTACATAAATATTTACCATATATACTAAACTGTTGGAACCATCCCTTTAGAATGATTGCGTTTCGAACGTATGACACACTATTCGGCTTATTTTTGGAAATGCATGACGTTCGTAAACAAGTTACACTTAATTGTCATTTCGTTGCGCGAAACCTCTGCATCCCATGGTCACACATCGGTGTCGTTTGTTGTTGTCGCGTGGAAATACACAGTTGTGCTACAAGATCTTCCCAACGTTTCTCCCATATGTAATGGCGTCAGGTTGATCTCATCCGCAATCTCATCAATAGTGTTACGGTACTCATATCCACCGTGTTCCAGTTGTCGTACCTGCACCAGCGATGTGCATCTTCCTCCGTTTAAGAGACGCTCAAGGGTTACCAACACCCCGTTACGGTTTTCAAAGAAACGTCATCGATTCCAGCACTTTAAAGGTACGGCCGATGTATGTTACAGTTATCTGTTTTTTTAGCTGTTTAATTATTTGTATTTTAATTTACTTAATTTCATTGTGCATAGCAAAGTTTGTACTGTTTATTTTGTTTTCACAGTGAACCATTTAAAAATCAAATTGCACTTAAATCGTATTTAAATGATTTGTTATTTTGCTTGTTAATTTGAACACACATGCTAAGAAGATTATGTTAATTTACACGTGTGTGTCAGCTATTATTAATGGGCTGCCCTAGCTCCTGTTAAAACCCCAAATACTTTACATTAATCGTACCAAGGCGGTGATTCCGGCTTTACTATCGATGTTTTATATCGTGCTATATGTATTATAATGTGTTGTTAGGGAAATAGGTCACTTTCTTAAAATACAATTCAACATTTAAGTCGTTACTATCCCCCCACGAATACACATTATTTGTGCTCCTCAAACATGGCATTATTAAGTCGACTTTACTCTTGCGATTTGTCACAAGGAATTCAAGTAACTACATGTACACTACAATAGATAACTATTATAATGCACGAATTAACCATCTTTCCGAAAATAAAACCTTAATTAAACCCATGACCAAAGCAACAGGTTATGGACCAGGTGCGCAATATGCGTAAATTATATATTTACTTTAATATTAAAATATTGAGTATTCGTAATGAAATGGAAATCCCTCAACCTTTATCTTTACAATAGAGATAAACAGTCTTTTCTTACATGTAACATATATTATTTATAATTTATATAATTAATATCCATTTAAAGTGTTTGTAAATTACTGCTAAATATAGAATTAAAATAAAAATAAATGATATACATGACATTTTACAACCAGATCATACGTAACAAAGACACATTTCGTTTAGAAAATTTCTCTACACTCCGAAAAGTATATCTCGATGATTAAGTTACGTGCGTTATTGGCTAATCCTGTGTGCTTTTAATGTAACGTTGTACTAAAAGTCTTCTCGAAATAGTAAAATAGTGTCTTCTTCCTAGGGTCTGGTAGCCATAATAGTTATATTGTTGCATAAAATGGATGTAGCTGACGGGTGTCAGTGAATATGCGAACGCGTTGGGTTTGATTTAATGAACATGAACAAATGGAGGTCACTATCATCAATAGTACCACAACAAGTACACTAAGGACTGTCACGTAAGTGACTGCTGAAAACGATCAGCATGTAAGTTGCTACAATTAACGTTGTATGTATTCAAACAATAGTTTAAACTGATTGTAAATACAAGCTTACTGCTTTAGATAGTCATTGGGGGAAATGGTCAATTCTGATATAGTTTTTGAAGAAAAAAGTTACTCCATGTTCAATAAGTGGTTTTTGTTAACATGTTTCTTAAACTTGGTGACATACAGAGAATGCTTAAGTGTGATGATACAGATCCTTTATAATGTACTCGTAGGCGTATATGGTAAGACATTTGCAATATCTGAACATTCGCACATTCGAAGCCCGACTATTTTAGCGATAAACACACTACCTTAATTGTATATTTCTATAGAAAACAATCTAGTGAAAACGTCACTGTCTGCTTCTGTTTGATAATCAGTTAATGTAAGGATTGATCCAATAACACTTGTTTGTAATTAATAAATGTAACGGCCTAATAGTGTCTTGAGCTGCAGCTCGCAGTTCTGTTTATTATTCTAAACAGTATTTTTTTGCCTAGAGCATTTAATTACGGATTTCTTTAGCAAATACATAAAGTTAATGACGTTCCATCATATAAAGATTCTTGTCAAGATATGAATAAATTAAATCCATATTATTCATGAAAATCAAAACGTAATAGCTATAGTCCTCTTTGTTTCAAATGAATACATCCACGAAAGCAAATAACCACTTTGTTATGTGCCCAACAAAAACAAATAAACTGTATGGATACAATTCATATCGGTAGATTATTTTGATTTTATTTCTGATTACCAATAAAATATGAACACATTACATTACTCCTTCAATTCTTAAAATAATTAGTTGTTTTTAAAACGTTCACCTGTTATGTTAATGTTATACCTTCCAATATCATACACCAATAAAGGTCAGGTACGGCAATTGAAAAAAAGTCTAATTTAACTACTGTTTCTTTAATCTTATACCTCGATATAAGATTCATCTCACACCCATTCCCGAAATAACGCATTCAATACTCGTCACGAATGATACTGATTATACGCTATTAATAAATATTGTTTTTTGTACGCATTGATAATGGATATTTGACAAGTAATTTGAATTGATAGTGGATGTTAATGGACGGGAGATTAGTCTTCTGAAATGATGGGAACGCTGGGCTATGTTGTGTGACCACGCGGCCAGGTCAACGTAAAACATGATTATACGTTCGTTTGATTAATTTCAACAGCGCTGGAAACGTTGAATAAATTAATTAACGAACACGATGTCAGTCAGATAAATCAATGATTTCGGAAGGAAAACATGTACATTTTTTATTTTTTTTTACAACTGTAAATTAAATGACGACGTCTACGTTATTGCAGCTGAAATATTATAATTATATTATGTACCTTACTTCATCACGATTGTTTTGCTCATGATGATCATTATTGCATTATCTAATAATAAAACGGTTGAACAACAATTTGCTACATATTGTTGTTTTCTGAGTACATAAATCGAATCATCAAATACAAGTAATGCACTTCCCAACTCAACATGGCCTTGTATCACACTGACATATTGTTATAAAGACCACTTAGGCATAAGACATCTGAGAACTATTAAGAAAACAGAAACTCCGCAGTTACTTTTAACAGGATAATGCATTGCATGACAATAGCCCTTCTGCACTAAAAAAGCAAACCTCCTAGGTCATGTTGTTCAATGATTGTGAACGAAAAGACGGCAGATTTGTGTCTATTTAAAGAAATAGCAAATAATGGCTGTTAATCCTAATCCGTTTAAATAAATCTTGCAGCTACATTAAAATACAGTTTCTACTTGAAATGTTGAGCTCAATAAATGTGTTTGCGATAGTAAATTGTAACCTTATCTTTTTATTTGTGTATTCGTTTTCATTCTCGGTCTTTGTTAGTGTTCGTGCAATACTCTAGCAAATTGTTCAGCGAATATTGTAAGCACTCAGCGGATTCTGAGATTAAAACTGAGTCGTCGGCGAATACTAGAAGATAAATTGATAATTGATCAATAGTTATTCCCGCATTTATATCAGCTTGTAAGTGCAAGTCAAGTGTAAGTCCTGTAATAAACCGATGTCGGATTAAAAAAAAAACAATGGAAATACTATTGTTTACACACTCAATTTAATCTGATTATACAAAGGTCGAATGAGTTTAAACCAGAGATGCATACACTCCGTTAAGTCATATGCCTTTAAATAATCGACAAAACAGCAAAATAATTGTTGTTTATTATTGATATGACTTGCAGTCAATGTTTGAAGGACAAATATTGCGTCGATTGTATTATATGCCGGTTTGAAACCGAAATGTACGTAAGTTTAAATTTCATTAGCAGAAGCCAAATTGTGCAAGCGTTCGTTTAGTATACTAATAAATAACTAGTATTATACCTCGATAAGTGTTGGGTATTGAAGGATCGCCTTTTTTATAAAGTGAAATAATAAACCGGTTGACCAAGTATGTGGATATTTACCGGACTTGGGAATATGATTAAATAACAATTCCAATGCTTGGTAAATTACATGGACACTTTCTTTACAATATTCATATATAACGTGGTCCGAAGAACACGCTTTTTTATTACCTTATCGTTTTTTAACCATGATAATTTCGCCCATTGATATGTATCAATCGAGCTCCGGTTAAGAACGTCCAGAGTTATGGTATCTATAAAAATTGCGAACACAAGTTATACTGTTTCCGTTATTTATACGTTGTACAGTTATATACATTTAAAACAAATGTAGTTAGCGTCTATTTACAAATGGGTTTGTTAGATATAAATTTCTGCTGTTGAATGCCACTAAGTATATGGATAGTACGCTATATGTTGTATGCTAAAGAGTTGCTAATTCTTAAATGTTATTTTTCAGTGAAACTTATAATTTAATATCCGTTTTGTATCAGTAATAGTTGCACTCAAAACATTAAGCTCACATTTCATATGTAAAGACAATTATCCGTAAGAACACTAAATTTTCTTGGCATGCTATTTAAGTGAAATGTGTGCTATGTTTATCTGGCTATGTACTGATTGTTTTCGCCAATAAAATTGTCTGTCTTTCATTTAATATTAAATTCGCATCCGAACCTTAATAGGAATGTATGTCCAGCTTTCATGTGGTTTAACGAAAACTATTCGTGATATAAACACTGGTAACTTACTGTTTCAAACGGTGCAATATAACATTGTAAATAATTAACGATTGTTGCAGTTTCACTGGGAAATGACATCATTATTGTGATTTGCATTACCTTATAATCATGCATATTTCAACCGTTTAACTCCAGTAAATTATTTAGTTTGTATGTACTTGCGACCATAGACAATACATATACCCGCTTGTGCGGCTGATTAACTCGTGCAAAATTAATATCTAGTAACAGGTTTATCAAGCGACCTAGAGCAATGACCACGTGGTATCCGATGGCGCTCGCGTTGCAGCCGGATTTACCTTGCAGCGAGAATAAACATAAGCAATCTTCCTTTGGTTATCCATTAGATATATCTTGCAAGTCGGAAGTTTGTGAATCGAAAGTAATACTAGTCGTAAAACAATGGTTTTGTGTTTGCAATTATATACCAATGACGTAATTATTGTCAAATCAATATACTCCCTCCTATCCTGACAGTGTTTTAAGTTCCTTCGACATCCATTATAAGGGATGCAAATAGTAAATGAATTTCATGTAAATAACATCCTTCCTTTGTACTTGCAATGTTGAATAGTACAACAAAACACGGACTCTAGATTACACGGATAAGAAACGGGACCGTACGACAAATATCTATTCGAAACTGAGTCAAGGGACCGGAATTTACAAACGGTTATCGCGGCCATTTGCAATCAGCAGCGGAAATGTAACCAATTTCCTGCATTTTATTTTCATCACCACGCAATGAATTAAACAGTTTGGCGAACATGTTTGCGTCAGTTAATATGTGTAAGTATTTCTTCGTCAAATGCATTGCTTATGTTTGACGCTGTTGTATTATTACGTTTGGAAATGGTGCTTTAAAAAGGGCATATCAAATGAGTTGTTACGGTTGAAAAAAATCTGTTATGGCAGCTATCCAGATTTCCTCATAAAAACCATTTATTCGCGTTGGAATCACCTACAGCGTATATCATCTTATACCTGTGATGTTGTACATTCGCAAGATTGTGTTTTTATGAGTGATCCAATATGTTTTGGCACTGAAAATATGGAATAGATTTGAAAAGAAATTCTGGACTTTATGTACAAATAAATGTCAAGTTGGTTGACGATAATTTCTAATTTCTATGTAAAAGCTTGGTAAAAAGCTGTCACAAGTACTTTTCACTGTATTCAATATAAATAATGTGGCCGAAGTGTCCGACAAACTGCTGTTCTTTCTGAACTGGGCCAATAATTATATTTCAAAGCTGAAAATTGGCTGTAGCCTTAAAGTATTTTAATACACAGACTCTATATGTAATAGTAGTAAGTTGTAAATATGTTAGGAAGACGATCTATTTTAACCTTTGTAACAATCCGAAAGTTGCTGAATACCAGTGTTCGAGACAGGGACGGTATGGTAGAATAAGCACAACTTTCAAAAAGGCATGGCAAGCAAAGAGCCAGATCAGCCCAGTCGACATACACAGCATTGTTTGTGAAGCATTAAGTCCAAGTATAGTATTTTTAAATAATATATTGAACATAGTAACACATTTCTCATGACCAACAACATTATAAATCACAATTTATGAACTTAAACATTTTGGCTATGAATATATCCGATCTAATTCTCATTAATAAAACATGTGGAATTCACAAATTTAAAAATAAGATCAAAATGCAGAATGATCAGACAAAATTCATGCAGTCAGGCTGTTTTCCGGAAGTCTGCTAATCAACTTTAAAAGTTGTCGAAAGGAGTAACATAATTCCATTTAATTTTTATATTGTGCAAAATGACTAATTAAATCAAGTATTTTTGTGTGAAGTCTATAATCAAAATTATTCATTGTCATATTTTTGCAACAAATGTTATGAGCTGCTTTAAGCGAAAAGGGGTTTAAAATTGTTGACCATTTCTTATCCACGTATGATCTGATCACTTTGCAATCCAATTTCGGATATGCACCTGGCGGGTGCCTGAAAATCTGCTATACTTCAGTTCTTGAATGATTGTCAAGTATAAATACGTAGTTAGACACTTGTATTTATTTTTGGCGTTCAAAAGATTGTTCAGTTACTCTTATGATATATAATGAAGGTCCAAACAATCTGTTAGTAAAAATAACATGAGTTTGGTGTAATCATAGAAGTAAATAAATTACAAATTGAATTTTGTATGTTGTATTGTTACCATAAGAAAAAGAAGAAAATTTTAGCCAGAGACAATTTAATGAAAATTTCTGAAACCCTGTGTACCCTACAAGTAACAATTACAACATTATATACTGTCCATATTATAGTATTAACATGTTATAACTTGATTCGAGTTTTTGAACTCTGTTCTTTATTTTTTTATGATTTTACAATCCTTTGTCATAATTAAGATAGTTCTCTTCTATTTCAAGATGCCTTCAAGTTACTGTTTCACATTAGATTTTTCTTTCAGAACTGTTCTGAGAGCTTTTGTTTGTGTTGTTTGTAATAATTTTGATTTCATCTTTCGTGCTATTGCGTGTCCCCTCATCGTTAGAAACACAGACAGCATCTTTGCAAGAATGATCATGAAATACTTCCCAGGCATGAGTTTTTCCGCATAGTATTGCACCATGAAAGCATCGATTATTTGTTCTTTAAGTTCTTCGGTATAAATGTCACTAAAGCTCAAATTTTCATTGACGGTTTTGCGGCACTGATTTTCAAATTCCCTCACTAATAGGAATGTGTCCTCATTGGGGATTTTTAGGAAAAATGTTTAAGAGAATCAGGCTTTGACAGTCTTCCAAGTAAGAGACTACTGTATGACTATTCACATTTGATTGAAAATGGTGTTGGGTTTCAACCCAAAGTTGTGGACATGTTGTATAATGACGAAGTAAAAATCCAAATTGATCTTGTATATGATAAACATAGTGGAAAGCTATTAGGATGTGTAGACCTTGATAAAATGGGAATTGACTTAAATAACATTGACGAGGTATTGAAAAATGAGGATAGACAGTCGGCTAAGCAAGAACTTGTAATAATGGTTAGAGGTGCTGCCTTCTCTCTCAACTTTCCGCTGGCCTTCTTCGCTACTGCCGGAGTGAATTCTGACCAGCTTTTTGGTTTACTCTGGCAGGCAGTCAGGATACTTGAACTGGACTTGGATTTAGTAACTCTTTTCATTACAAGCGACGGGGCTTTCCCTAACAGGCGATTTTACCGACTCAATTGAGGTCACAATGAAGGAATAATTTACCGTGCAGTCAATGACTTTGCTTCAGACAGACGATATATTTATTTTATCTCGGATCCACCACATCTCATAAAGACCTCTCAAAATTGCTTTTCAAACTCGAATGCGCATAAAAATACCCGAAACATGTGGAATAACGGAAAGGATGTATCGTGGCTACATATTGTTAATCTGTATAGGGACCATTCTGAAGATCATGTGTATCGGTACTCTAAAAAGTTGACGAAAGAACAAATCGACACGACATCCTATGGCTGTATGAAGGTGAACAAGGCTGCACAAGTATTGAGTGAAACTGTCGCTTGTGCCCTTGGAATGCTTTATGGAGATCAGGTGTCAGAAACAGTTACATTCATCCGTCACATGGACGAATTTTTTTATTGTTTGAATGTACGCCATTTAAATTAGGCACGGGCAACACGAAAACCACATCTCAGAACAAACACATCCGTAAATGATGACAGGCTAAATTATTTGACTGGAGATTTCCTTTATTACTTTGCACAGTGGAAAAACAATGTTGAAACTAGACCGGGTGTGTTTTCTAAATCGGAGAAAGCCGGCATGATATTGAGTTACCAGACGTTGGAAGGGATTGAAATGACTATGAAATCTGTTGTGGAATGCGTAAAATATTGTCTAGAGAGTGGTGCCAAATTTGTTCTAACAAACAAGTTTAACCAAGATCCCATCAAGCAGCATTTCGGAGTTCACCGGAGTATTAACGGGGCCGACATAAACCCAACACTTCAAACATTTGCAAACACCATGGTTAGACTGCGTACGGTCGGTAGCCAAATGATTGCTCCCCTTCGTGGAAACACTAAGCGAAAACTGGAATTGGCACCAATAGACAATACTCCGTTAGACAAGAGGCAACGAAGGAAATCCCAATAGTGAACATTAAGTGAAACTTTATTGGATTAAAGCGGTAAAAATACAATTGTGACCTTGATAGTGCAATTCTTGGAGTATATATATATTCCACAAACATGGTGTAGATTAAACTGATTTGTGTAACTTTACTGAATGATATGTAACTTTTGTTTTCTAAATAACAACGTGCCAAAGTTAAAATGAAACCATGTATATAAATGATATAACAATTCTTAGTGTTTAAAATTAGTCATGTACCCTTGAAAGTCTGAAATAATTTGGTTTCTTCTCTATAACTTTTAAGTCATCATTAAATAGATTGTTTATATATATTTGATATAATTATATCTAAATGCAAGTGTATTATATAAAAACACAGGTCATGTTTGATTATGCTCACAATCCACTGTTTTTTTAAGGAGTTAAATGTCTTTTAAAGGTCCATGATGCCTTTCAATAAACTATGGCTGTCAAATCTGGTCATATACTCAAAGTTTATTAATTGATTGTTTAATCCTATTTTCAACATTTCATTTTTCATTCATAAAGGGCTAGGGTGGAACATTGTATTAGCATTGTCATGATCATTATTAAGTTAATACATTTTTATTACCTCCCTTTACGGATATAACAATGTTGTTTCATGTCAAATATTAAAACTAGTGCTTTAGGAACCATGTAGTTATGCAGACTTTCTATTTGGATGACTGCTGAATTTGTTTTTAACATACACATTTTGGAGATTTAGTGGCTTTAATGTCCGAAAAATTGGTGTCTGAACTGCTTTTTGAAAGACTTCAGCTCATGTTGTAAAATTCTAATAGTGAACTCTTTATATATATGAGCCTGGTCATGACGAAAGGGGACTTTACGGCGATTGCGACCAGTTTGGATCACCACAGTCTGATCAAGATCCAAACTGTTCCCTTAAAGTCTTTGACTTACTGACATGAGTATCGAACAGATTAAATCCTGATCAGACTACGCTTTCAAGCACAGGCCGATCTGGATCTTAAATGTTCGCAATCACCTTAAGGTCCATTTTCTCACGACACGACTTTTGTGCAATGAAAACTTCAAGAATTTTGAATGGCAGGATTTTGAATGTTTAAACCTTAACCACTCTTATATATAGTATGTTGATGTATTATATCATAAAGTGTGAGACTTTAATACAAAATAGTGTTGTTATTGTATTGTTTTCAATTCAAGATTATCAGCTGGCGCTCGAAAGTGCAGTCTCATCAGGATTCAACCTGTTTGATATTCAGTCAGTAAATGAAATATGTTAGACGGACATTCTGGCTCCTGATCAGACCGCCCTTTCAAATGAAGGCTGATCTGGATCCACACTGGTTGCAATTACATTCAGGTCATATTTCCCATGATGTGGCTCATATAGGCTTGGTTATTTAAGGCTAAACAACGCGAAAGAAAGAGCACACAAAGTCAAGTAGACAAGATACAACGAATTCATAAGGTCAAATTTGTCAAGCTAAATGAGATCTGTTACTCTTTTAGACTAGAAATAAGGCCCTTCCGATTCAGATGCAATCAAAGAAATAAGCATGATGAAACAAATACAATATTTACCATTCACTCTTTCGTATCCGTTCTTGGAAATCATATGACCCCGAAATCGATACATTGTCTTGTAAGTTTTAGGGTACTCTGTACACTGGTAGACACCCACTGATTCGATTGCTTTTGTCAATTTTACTTTCTTACATGGTTCAACATTCTCAGAATCATCACTGCTACATGTGTAATCACCTAACAAGTCGTCTAAATGATGCACTGATGTCAAAATACGACATGACCTGCGTAACACCGACCGTGATTTTCAAGAATCTTTAAATACTTTTACTTAATTGATAATTTAAGGTAGATAACCTTTCATACAATTATACATAATTACCTGTTTGATAATAAACAACAAATGATGAATGTTTTGACACCCATTTTATTTGAAGTTTGCAATGCTGAAAAATATAAGGAGGGTCCGCTATAAAGGCTGTCTCATCATATAATTAACAACCATTCTGTGTTAAAATCAAGAGCTGAAATCGTTAATTTATTAAGCTTTATTAATAATAAGCTTCATTGATAATAATTCTCGTGAACAAAATATTTCAATATATTCCATAACAAAATATGTAATAATCATGGCAAATGAAATTTAATGGCCGGTATCGAAACAAACGCATAATCGCCAAGACCGTAGCATTAGTTCGGTGCGTTAGGACCGCGCGCTTCTTTCTTCCGCCTATATTCCTTACTTACTTATATTTTTAAACCATTTTCTTTTCTATCGCATACATAATTCTATTCACCTAAGCAAGATGTAATTTTAAAAACTGAACTAAAAAAATAAACGCTAAAAATCGGTATAAAGTACGAACATGTCAACCATTAATCTAGATTCTAAAACTCCACAACGGTATGATATTTGCAAAAGTTAAAGTTAAAACTCGCCGGGCTGCCCAAATCAGAGGAAAAACTTATAAAATATTTATATATCTGAAAACCACGTAACGTAGGCATTCTAATGATATAGAATTTGTCAAAATCGGCCGAGAAATGAAACTAAAATTTAAAAAAAAGACGTGAGTCTGTACATCAACATTTATAACCTCGGCGCTTCAATGGGCGCTTATTATAAAAGATCGATAGTAACGACACGGTTTCACGCGCGGTGGTAAAACATAAAATGTTTATTTCTTGTGTTTAACTCGCTATACATCCATTAATAAGAACGGGAATATACTAAAAGTTATATTTTGTTGAAAGAGGAATTAATAAGCAGCAATATAACGTATAAACCAATAAAATCGGATGATTAGTTGTTGCATAAGATTGAATTTACTACAGTAAGGGTCAAATACTCGATTCATCTCCTATCAATATACACTCCGTGAACACATATAATTAAGCAGGCTTTCATATGTATTTTTTATAAATCATTAGTAGCTTTCATTCCACATAAACATTTACAACGTATGCAATTTAATGTAAACAATAAACAATTTACTATTAAAAATCATGTCGAATTAAACAAAAAATCTTATGCGCTGTTAATGTAGCAATAGAGTATATGCAATTACATTTATAAAATAAGGTACAATTTGTACCTAAACAACCATCAAGGTTAAAAATATATTTATGATATTTAAAGAAACGGACTTCATTTAGCACTTGATCACATCGACGAAGTAGACATTTGTTTTAAATAAGTTACATTCACCAATATGTTCATCTTCTGGAATATAGATATTCTTGTCCATTTACGGGTCATACATGGACATTTAACACAATTCATAAATTATACCTAAAAACAGTTCCCATAAATGTATACCATATACACTGAAGTGTTGAAAACACCTATTTAAATTGATTTCAAATCGAACAAATGGCACACTATTCGGCTTATTTGGGACATGCATGACGTTTGTAAACACGTTACACCTGATTGCGCGAAACCTCTGAATTTCACGGTCACACATCGGTTTCGGTTGTTGTTGTTGCGTGTAAATGCACAGGTGTGCTACAAGATCTTCCCAACGTTGCTCCCATCTGTAATGGCGTCACGTTGATCTCATCCACCTCAATTTCATCAACAGCGTTACGGTACTCATATCCACCGTGTACCAGTTGTCGTACCTGCACCAGCGATGTACATCTTCCTCCGTGTAAGAGACGCGTAAGGGTTGACAACACTCCGTTACGGTACGCCTTGTGACGGAAAATGTAAATAATGGGGTTCCATACTATCGAACATTTGGCGAAAACGGCGGGTACAATAATAATCCAGGTGGCAATTTTGTCGTTGTCCACAAAAGACATCAGAAGAGCCATGATCGAGTATGGTAGCCACGTGATGACGAAGGCACCTGGAAATGAGAAGACACGTGGGGACATGGCAAAACATGTTATTGGGAAGTATATTGCATTCGATGCACTATTAGTTTTCTTTAAGAATCTCTGTCGTCAATACATGTGTAAATGATATCCGAACTTGCGGGAACATGTCGAAATGTGTTATTGGAAAGTATATTGCATGTGGATCACTATTAGTTTTCTTAAAGTAACTCTATCATATGCGATATATACATGTGTTATATGATAGCCGAACTGGCATACATGTCATTACACAATATATGTTCAGAACGATTGATTACGTGTAACTGTTTAAATCTCAGCGAAATTATACTATGTTCTAAAGTGTGTTAATCACAATCAATACTGATGTTTTATCTGATGGATTGACTGGCACTGGTATTGGTTCATTATACTGAATATTGTCAATAATCGTAAGGACAACATACAACATAATTATGACAATGTGTAAACTACAATAATGAGTTGATAAGACACCGTTATTAAATGTCGCCAAATGAGGTTTTCGTGCTTTTCATAGCGATAAAACACTAATTGTGGCTGTGTTGTTTTCAAAACACATGCTTATTTCTTGTCGTAAAATTGAAATAGTCTCCCAATTAAGTATTAATTTAGATGTTATGTGAAATATATTGAACGGTTAAAAGCGGTGACTTCCGTTGTTATTTGTATTAGCTGTATGTTGTGTTGAATAAAAATGTTCTATATTGTATGGACCACAATTCACTTTATATAATGAAGGGAAACAAGTTGTCATTTTCCTAAGTGAAAGGAACATATTGGTCAATGTTCACTTCATTTAACACCAAACACGTTTTCATTTTCCTAAGTGAAAGGAGCGTATTGGCCAATGTTCAAAGAGAAACAAATTGTCTTAATTATGATGGAAAAGAATGAACATATGAATCCTATATAACTACAAACACATGATTAATGAAAACTATTGCAATGTAACAATTTAATATTCAGTTGCAGACAACGTACCCATTATTGCATAGAGTTAAATGCGATTAAGGGAGTTTACTATTGCTGTGATTCAACACGAGAAGAGCCTTCGGGGGAATTTAATATTTGTAAGCCTATATCTTGTGACTATTTGACAATGTACAGGACGTTTATTTTGATATTCAGCACCTTCCGCATTCGCTTACTATGATAAGATAACAGCTTTGGCTTTTTTCAGAAAAGCGCTTTTGATTAGATAATCTGAAAAGCTAACGTGATTTGTGTTTAAGTTTTCAATGAAGCAACCACTTATATGTATTTTTATAAAACAAAGTATGAAAGTACTTTTTTAAATCAAATTATGGCAAAATGAAGTCATTGCGCAAATCTTTTCGGGGTGGTTGTTTTTACATTCGTCAAAAGTGTCATGACGTCATTCTTTTGCGCGAACCTTAAGGTTTTGCCATTCGACAAAGAAGAATGGAAAGTAAAACATGGCCATTGAATAAACACATATTAGTATAGCGTGTTCATTTAATAAACTATACATAACAAGACAATGATTTGAAAAGACGACAATCTTCGGATCAACATATTTGAATCGTTTAAATTAACAAAAGACGCTTCATTAAAATGTTACCTTAGATATTTTCCTACAAGAAAATGCCAATAAAATAAATCTACAAAAGTGCATACATGTTTTTCTGGTATAAGACGTCGTTCCTGCAATGCTATTTGAATGGCACGTTTTAAATATTAAGCCATCTGATCCTGGTAGAATTTTAGTGAGATGTACACGCTAGTTCCCGTGTTGTACAATCTATTTGAAACTTTCATTTTATCATAAGCTGTAGACATATGAGTCCTTAGGGATATATTTTTGATAGTATATACAAAACCGATAGGTTCAAATTTCAAGTAGCTAAAAACTAAATTAACCGATGTCGAACATAAATATTTGTTGTTTTTATCATCTCTACATTGAATAATTAATGTGACTATTGCGTGTATGGATATTGTGTTTTAAACATTATATTGATACCTTTATCTGAAACTTAGACTTTGTTGATACGGATTCAATTACGTGTTTTGCTTTCTAGTGACGGTAATGATGTGTTGAGTGGTCGTATTGAATTTCAAAGCTACCAACGTGTATTTCGTATCACGTATGTCAAGTCGATTTTTTTATATTAATATCGATACCTATGGATCGTGAAACAAACAACAATAAAAGGGCATCGAGAAGATAAGGGCGTATGCCTTCTTACACATTGATTCACAAGGACTGTTATTTGTTGTCGATATCGATTTATTTTGCTGTAGCATCCTATATCCAAATGAGTTTGATACACGTTTGTGTGGTTCACACATTAAAAATAGTAAAAACATATGTTATATCGTAAAAACACTTGACCTGAAATTTGTGTCAGAAAACAGATTAAAGTTAATTTTACAAAACAAAATCTACAGAATTTCATTGAACGTATCATCAACAAATCACGCAATTTTATATTAAACTAAGGTTTGAAAATTAATATGTGAATTTATAAAGTAAGATAAAATTAACTCTTACATGTCATTATAAATACGGTACAGGCGATCTTGTGTTCCCTGATATGTTTCCTGACCATACGAACCAGAAAGCGACCTCTCGAGACGCATACCTGCAATTCATTATAAATACTTCTTTAAAACATTTAAAAGTTGTTTAAGAAAAATAAATCTTAAATAAAAAATCAACGTGAAATAAAAAAAAGTGATAAAATAACACATTCAAAATAAATCTATTAAATAGTACTGCCACTTCTACTTATACTTCTACTACAACATCTGCTACTATTACTACTTCTTCTAATAATAGTTCTACTTCTACAAACACAACAACTTGTTCAACAAAAACAAAAACTACTACTATTAATACTTCTACTACGAGTAATACTACTCCTGCAACTGCTACTGCCACTACTAATCATCGTCGTCGTCGTCCTCCTCCTCCAACTACTACTACTACTACTACAGTAGAGTTAGCGATTGTGTTCCGCAAGGTTGCGATTAATAGCGATTGCGTTTTTAAGCGTTTTAAACCGTTTTTAAGCTTTTTTTTGCGATTGTTTGCAATTGTTTGCGCTTATTTTATTGCGCATGCGTAGCGATGAAAACCGATACAAAAGGTGGGCCTATGTGCACTATATGTAGATATGTCCTATTTATAGATTTTCAGTACAATCCCAGAAATCGATAACTCCCGGATTACCGCCCCTGAATACTCGCGCTCGACGACTAACGGTACTGAAGAACAATACAGTGACCTTTATGTTTGAATAGATCAATGAACAATACAAAGATGCGAAGCAGTTTTATCTAATATATTCGAAGATTGAAATAGTTTTTGTTATCGATATGATCATCACATTATAGTTCGTTTTTTTTTTTTTAAATAAATATTGTAATCAGTTATTTGGTGATTAAAAGTAACAAGGTTCGTATGCATTTTTTTAGAGTCATAAAACTCAGCATGAATTGATCTCCTTTATTGTTATTTTAAATGTTATCAGAAGGTGACGCATGGTATCTTATCTTAATAACGGTATCAACACATGTGGAGGCATGTGGTGTCACAGACATACCAATGAACACTTTTTAACCACCCTTGGGACATCGCCTGCCACTGAGGAAAAGCTTTCATGTCTCTATCGCAGATGTTTTATTAAAGACCATAAAATCTACTTTGCTTGAAATTGATAATCCGTAATTAACGAAGAGAAACATCAATTATTTTGTTAGTGTTTTATTCTGTTATCGTAAATTTAGACTTTATAACGAAAATTTAATTAAGGCACTTATAAGTTTAGAAAATGTAGAGAACATCATTGGAGCTTTTTAAGTTATTAAAGGCTCCCTATTTTTCATATCGAACATTTGTATCGTTAATATAAATACTATATAGAAAATTTATTAAATTATGAAATAAGTTTAGATAACAATATTTAAATAATAACATAATAATAAAGTATAGGCAAAAGCTAATATGTTCTTTTCAATAAAAAAGAATGCCATTTCCTGACATCTTACACAGTTTTGCTAATAAATAGCTCCGGTACATGTCCATTAAAAATTCATATCCCACAAGGGATTTTTGTGTTAGCTTGAGAGCGATTTTTAAGATATAAATTGCAATAATAACCTTCAGTTTGAGACTAAACCAGATACTTTTTAATAAAAAGTTTGCATCTGCATGAAATCTTACAGAGTTTTGCTTATAATTATTTCCGGACGAATTTAAGTTTAAATCACAAACTGTATTAGGACTATATATTTACATTATCTTTAAAAAAATATATTAAAATAAGACATATTAATAACAAAATAATAAATATATCGACAAACAGAGATATGTACGATTCAATGAAAAAGTCTGCCTCGGTCTTGAATCTTTTAAAGTATCTTTATTAGTATCTCCGGAACTATATGAGTATTTATAAAGATCTAATAATGTTCAAAACAAAGCAATGATAGCAACTTTATTTAATACATTAAATTAATTTCTATACGATGGTTACAATTTGACAGAGGCCGTGAGACCCCTTATCAATTTATGAAAGAATCGACTGATCAATAATGTATAAATGTTTAGATAAGAAATGATAGCCTCCATTACACATATGTTCAAAGATTCATTTATGTTATATTTTTTTTTTTAATTTATCTCTTTAAACGAAATAAAATTCATGCCTTCGGCATCCAGTTTTAACTTATCGTCATTGATTTCATTGGTGGGCGCGCCGCACTGAAATGTCAGATTGGGACGTTTGTGTTTTTTAATTGGTCAATTGTATTTTCTCGAAGGAGCTTTCGTTATGCCAGAATTAGAATTTCAATCTTGTATTGGGTCGCCGTTTTTAGTTGCTTAGCCGTTTGTCAAATCTCGTCAAATACACATGATAACTTCCGAGTCGGTATATGTAATATCGAGGAAAGCGTTTTTCACGAAGAGTTATGGTATCAGTACACGTGTGAATATACGTCGCAGGTGCTTAAAGACCCGTCAGAGCAAATGATAACAGGTTGTAAAACATAACAGAAGACAATACACAGTTAAATCGATTTAGTTTGATTCATAATGTGTGAAAGTTGTTAAATCAGGATATTTTTTATTCAATGAATATTTAGATTAATTACAACCGATATTTTTTTAGCTTGTTTGCATTGAAAGCCGGGGGCTTATTAAGACACTCACGAGTCCGTTTCCTGACAGGAATCCCTCTTATAACTGGTACAACTCGATATTGCCACTGCATTATATTCGTGTATTTTACTTTGTGCGTTACACGTGTTTATCTGTTTTAGCAAAATCAATGTTCATATGCCTATATGCTAATAAATGTTGTTGTCTTACTTTATGTACAA
Organism: Dreissena rostriformis; assembly: GCA_007657795.1. NCBI lineage: Eukaryota > Metazoa > Mollusca > Bivalvia > Myida > Dreissenidae > Dreissena > Dreissena rostriformis. Next base: position 148,870 of record VMBQ01001984.1, read on the forward strand.
GAGATGTTCTTGTAAGAAACGAAAATTAAGAGCGAATATCGTATTGTTCAGTTTGCAATTACTTCATTAATATTCATATATTCAATTTTGTATTGTGAAGGTACCTTTTACGGGTAAAAAATGATATGAATAGAAAAAATGGCATGCACCTGCTATCTGCTGACAGACTCCGCCCGCTGGTTGGCAAAAGGTGGTTGGCATAACGCTGATCTATATAGATTATGTTGAAAATAACTGTAATTCCACAATCATTTTAATCTTCAAAACACACTGAAACTCATTGTATTATTTATAATAAATAACATTTTAGAAAACATAAGATTGTATTTTTTTTTCGCTTATAAAGCATTTGAAGTTGGTATTTTACTGAGTCATATCATAAGATATTTCCTTTTAACATCGGTAATTATAGTTGTTAATAAAATAATGAGATAAAGAGTACATTGTTCTATACTTATAGTGTCATTTTAATATTCATATTATTTATTACTCATCAAATTCTGGGAGAAAATAGTATACATAGATACATTATTTTGTTTCTAAATTGTTCCGTTAACAATTCAATCTTATTTAACGTTGGTCATCTTTGATAATATGACTTTAAATTAGTTTTTCTAATATCTTTGTATATTGGACATATTCATAAGAAATGGTATTCACTTTCTGCGACATTAGGATCACAAAATTAACATTTCCTGTTGTCCCGAGGAATATTGTGGTATCGACCTCGTTCTATTTCTAGTCTATGTGATGCTAGGCGAAATTGAGTTAGTGCTATTTTAAATTGTTTCGTTGTAATGATATCCAGATAGGGTTCTGTATTAAACGTATCCTTGATGCGGCAATATGTATCTAGTCTTGATGAGTTATTGATCTCACTGTACCAGTGTTGCGTGTAATAATCGAATAATCGCTGTTTTATTAGATTGTATATATAGGTTTGTTCAGATTTTTCTGCCAGAAATTCTTGTTTAGTCCATACAAAAGTTAAACCTAGCTGCTCGAGTGTTGATTTGTTTTGATAAGCCCAATTTCTTTTGTTGTATCTTATGTTTTGTTCTGCGTCATTGAATAGTGATACATTTATTATTTTTATGAGACTATCATTTGTACATGATATTATTTTAAACCATTATTTAAATATGTGTATTTTACGCATCACAGATAAGGGGTATCGTCCTAATTCGCCATACAGTCCTGATAGATTTGTTGATTTGTTGACACATAGAATTTTTCTTAAAATTTGTGTTTGCATAATTTCTAATCCTTTTCCTGAATCTTGTCCCCAGATTTCAGCAGAGTAGTGAAGAACGGGGGTTACTAATTTATCAAAGAGATTTCATTTTTCTTTTGTTGGGAATTCATATTGGTTTAAAACAGAGTAAAATAGATAAAGCGCTCTGTTACCATGTTCTGATATTGATTTTATAGTTCTATACCAGTTTCCGTTTTTGAATAAAGTTACCCCTAAATATTTTAATGATGTGACGATTTCCCACGGCTCACCATTTAAAGTAAAGTTTAAACTTATGTGTCTGTTACTTTTTTTCGAAAATAGCAAATTTTGTTTTACTAGTATTGATTTTCAGTTTGTATTTATTGCAATAGTTTTCAACGTCATTTAACATTAGTTGGGCTGATGTTGGCGAAGTTGAAAATAGGACTTGATCATCGGCATAAGATAATAAGAATAATTTTATATCGTTGATCGTTATGATTCCTTCAATATTAGAGTTAATGTTTTCAATTATGTCTTTAACGAACATCATGAGCAGGATGCTTGAGCATGGGTCTCCTTGTTTTACACCAGAGTATGCATTGATGTATTTTGATGTTTGATTGTTTAACCTGACGGCTGATTTCACTGATGAATACATAGCTTTGAGTGCGGAAACCATTTTAGAGCTTATTCGTTCGGTGATTAACTTTTGCCATAATAGTGATCGATTAATAATGTCATAACATTTAGCATAATCAATAAAAACGCAATATAATTTTTGACCAGAGTTTAGAACTTTGTTAATTATACTGTTTAGTATAAAGAAACAGTCGACTGTGCTCTTTCCCTTTTGGTAACCAAATTGACAGTCAGATATAATTTCATTTTCATCACACCATTTCGTCAGTCGGTTTATTAGTACTTGGCAATACATCTTCGATAAAATATTATTAAATGTTACTCCGCGATAATTTTTCGCATCGCTCGGATCACCGCATTTAAATATTGGTGTGATGTAACCCATTCCCCAGCTTTCAGGATATTGTGCAGTATCAAAAATGTTATCGAATATAGTTGTAAGGTACGGTTTAATAGAATTATATGCTGTTTTAATTATTTCAACTGAAATTTTATCAGGTCCACTTGATTTGCCATTGTTTTGCTTGAAAACTGATTGATATATTTCCGACTCTGTAATTGGCGAATCGTCCTGTACAGTCTCAGTTTTTGGTGTGCTTAAATTATGTTCATTTATTTCAAAATGTGTATTATCGCATGCATCGTTTCCGATTAAGTAATAAAAATGATTGAACACTTTGTTAATATTTGTTTGGTCCGCATTTTTATTTTTGGGTTTATAGCAATTTTTAAGTTTTTCCAAAACGTTTTTGGTTGTGTTTTTGCAATTTTTACATAACATTGAAACTTGAAATTTGAAACTTGTTTATTTCCTTAAACGCCGATTACTATGAAAAAACATATTCAATGGCGTTTTACAAAAAGCTAAAAATGAAACAATTTAAACAATAAATACATAATAAACCAATGATAAACCGGGTAAAATAGATCAAATCAGGGTTAGTTAAAACATTGAACCATATACAGTATTTTGATTAAAATATATAAGCGGGCATAATCTCAGAAAAGTGCATAAAAATCACGAAAATAATAAACCAATGATAAACCTGGAAAAGAGATAAAATAAGGATTAGTTAAAACATTGAACCATATACAGTAATTCGATTAAAATATGTAAGCGTGTAGAATCTCAGAAAAGCGAATAAAAATCACAGAAAAGGTAGGTTTTTAAATTCTTCTTAAAAGATTCTAAGGAATCCGATTGTCTTAGATCCTGAGGCATGGAATTCCGAAGTATTGGCCCAGCGGTACTGAAGCTCATGTCACTGAATGTCTTTTGCTTATTGAACGGAACGTCATATGGAGCCATGTTTGAGCCGCATGACCGCAGACCTTGTCTGTTTGGACTATGTATCGTGAGAAGTTCAGTGAGGTAAGTCGGGGCCTCATCATTTGAGCACTTGTACATGAATGTAAGTTTTAAGATTATCCTTGCTTTGATCGGCAACCAGTGCAACTCATATAACGCTTGCTTCGAACTGTCAAACTTGCTTCGTTCAAAAAACCAATTTGGCGCACATATTCTGAATTCGTTGCATTTTGTTGATTTTGCACTCTTCCACACCATACAGAATTAAGTTACAATAGTCAAGGTGTGATAGAACAACGGAAACAATAAGAATTTCTGCGGACTGTCTTGTAAGATACTTTCTTATGCCTTTGATCCAAAAATAGTTTAGCATGGCAGAACGACATTTCATGTATACATGTTTTTTTAACTAAGGGATTCGTCAAGGAATGCACCAAGGTACCGAATAGTTGGCTCTCGTTGGATAATGTCCCCTGCGATGTTTATTTAATTCGTATGTATTTTCTGGAGTTGTTGTCGACTACCAAAGAGAATAAACTCAGTTTTTGATGTGTTAATTTTAATGTATTTGCATTCATCCAGTGGTTAATAGTAAATGCGCATTTTTCAGGTTCCGTGATTGCGTTCTTTTCATTTGAAGAGGACGGTTTAAAAGTCGTCTTGGCAATATGATCATCAGCAAACCCATATACGAAGACATTTGCTGGAATGACATCAAATAGAGTTCCAGCATAGCAAGGTATAACCATGGCCCTAAGAAATTTTCTTGTGGTACACTGCAATGCAAGGGGCGCGCCGTTGACCTTCCATCATTCACATGAACAGTGCAACAACGACCCTAAAATATGAGTTCATCCACGCAAGTGCGGTGTCTTGAAGAGCATTATGGGCCTTAAGCACGTCAACCAAAGGCTGCAATTAGATCAATGGCGATCATGGCTGTTACTTCCTGGTTTTCCATGCCCACCAATATGTCATTGACGAGCCTCAGTAAGGCAGATTCGCAAGAATGATGCCGACGGTAGGCGGACTGGTTCTTCGGTAGACCGCGTGCTTTCATTCATCTTATATCTATATTTTGCTTTTCTACGAATAGTGTTATATTGTGTTCTATAATGTACAAATAGATGTCTATTTGGGTTGGATTTATTCTTATTAAAGTTGTTTTTTTTTGCGTTACGGAAGTTGCATTTTGCAGTTTTACAAGTATGATCAAACCATTCTGGCGCTTTTGGATGTGAGTGTTTATTGTTATTAATTTTAAATACTTTTCCAAGTATCTGAACGCTATTTTCGTGTAAATATTGCGTCAGAATGTTAATTTGATTATTAACATTAATTTCAGTAAAAATTGTATTTAATACATGTATTTTTTCATCTATTAACAAATTAAATTCTTGTGGCTTATCATTATCAAATATTATTTTTAATTCTTGTTGTTTTGTTTCCTTTTTATTGCTTTGCAAGTTAATATTGTTTACTGTTTGAAAACTGAAATAAGTGCAGCATGATCAGAGAATCCGCTCCAATCAAGTATTTCAAATNTTTGTTTATTTTGCACTCTTCCACACCAAACAGAATTAAGTTACAATAGTCAAGGTGTGATAGAACAAGGGAAACAATACGAATTTCTGCGGACTGTCTTGTAAGATACTTTCTTATGCTTTTGATCCAAAAATAGTTTAGCATGGCAGAACGACATTTCAATACATGTATTTTTTCATCTATTAACAAAGTAAATTCTTGTGGCTTATCATTATCAAATATTATTTTTAATTCTTGTTGTTTTGTTTCCTTTTTATTGCTTTGCAAGTTAATATTGTTTACTGTTTGAAAACTGAAATAAGTGCAGCATGATCAGAGAATCCGCTCCAATCAAGTATTTCAAATTCATGAATGACATTCCCGAGGAATATGTCGTGGTGTGATAGTAAATAATCAGTTACGCTAAGACAACGTGGTGAGGTGAAAGTGTTATTTCCTGTTATATATCCGGGCATACGGCCCGTTAACTATGATATGGTTGGTTGATTTGCATAGAGAGTTAAATGATCGGCCTGGACAGTCAGTTGTGTGATCTTCATTCATTCGTTTCGGAAAGTGTCCAAAATTTGGTTCATTTGAATTTGTATTAACGTTGTAAGTATCATCTAAATGTTATACATAAATATATTTGAGACAATTGAACTTAAAATTAAGTAGCATGAGTCTTAAATAAACAATGTATTTCATTCCCTCGTAATGTAATTGTGATAAAACAGGTGTTCGTTATGGTAGCTATAGCGATTACCATTTGTAGAAAACGAATTTGAAAACATTTGGCGATCCTGAGTTATTAAAAAATAACAGTGTTGCTATATAGTAATGTATAATAATTACGAATTATACAGTTTATAATTGTGCTTTGCTGTATTTTCTTATTGTGTAGTATGTATACTCGAATAAACGATGTGTTCTGTTCTATTTTAAAAAAAATAATGGTAAAAAGTTAATGAAATAAGTAGTTTTAGAACAATCTCGGTGAAATGCAACAATTTGGTAAAACAAAATAATTTCCTTAAGGGGTGATGGAATAGAGTATCGGTAATCAGATATGGTTTCAATGATTATAGAACTTCGTAACTCTTGATGTTTTTTAAACAGTATTTTGTTTATTAACCCATGAAAAAACTACAACATATTTATGTAGTGCAATTTCATATTTAAAACAAATATGTATTGAAATTGAAGCATTCTGTTTCATGTGTGCGTGATATTGTATTAGTATTTAACTATTTATTAAATTCCATAAAATATGAATTTTTAAAGCATGAACATCATAATAAAAAAGTTATGACATATTAGAATTGTTTAAGTCGTAAGACATAATTAAACATATTAACTGCGTAAAATTCCAATGATTTACTTGACAGCTTCCGCACAAAGTGATGCTTGGACAACAATCAATTAACGACACACGCCTTAAATTGTCAAGAAATAAACAATTCCGTTTTATTTTAAAGTGCTCCCTCAATGGGTATTTGATTAACAGTCTGAACAAGTGTCATAAACATGCAACTCAATGCGGGCATCTTATCTCTTGGAACATTGCCGCTAATCCGATGTTGTTGCGTAATGTTATTTTTACAATCGGATAAAGATCGTCATGGAGTGGCGGTTTTTACCAACTCTCAATGATATAAACATGCTTTAAAAAAAAATATGAAAAAAATACAATTTCTAGTTTTCGTTTTTTAGGTTTTATAGCGATGTATATTTTTGAATAATTGTAAGCGTACTTCTATTGTTATTCGCTTCATAGAAGAAATGGTTTTATAAAATGTCGTTTTTGTTTTTAGAGTTATTATTATTTATTAATAATGAAATGATAAATCAACTTGTTTTTTATGTACTTGTTTTACTTATAAAACGATATATATTTTCTTATTATAAAAAAATATATTATATAATCCATCGATATGTTTTATGGATAATTTGATAAGCAATAAATCCGTCATTGCACCGGTATTTCTCCTTAGGAATACAAAGCCGCTGTTAAGTCAGGATGCGAGCTTGACTTCGTATGTTACGCTGTTATGTTTATGTACTTCATAAAATATATAAATAAAGAATGCTTTCATTGTCGTTTAATGTTTCTAAACTAATGAAAGATCTTATGTGTTCATCACGTTGTCTTACACTGTTATTTTACGTTATTTTATGTCAAATAAATAAATAAATAGATCAGATTTTTTTCTTTTTTCTTTTTTGTTTCTTCTCTAGACTATAAATTAAATCATTGACGTTATCATCTTATTCAAATTATAATTGCGAAACGACGAGGGCGGAAACGTAATGTGGGCGAAAAAACGTGGATGCGAAAATACTTGGGCGCGAAACGTTTGTAACGCGTCAGAAACGCAGTCATGAAGATATTAAGTTTATAATGATTAGATGATTAGGTAATGATTTCAATAATGGATCGTATACTTATGTCGCCCAGCACGGGGCGTCTGACATTGATTACCTACTCATAAAAGACACGAACTTTTCAAGTATATGTGATTTTAAAATACATTCTATAAATAAATGGAGCGATTATACTCCGATTGGTTTCACTCTTCTTTGTAATAATATTACACCTGTAGTAAATGAAAGCTCCCATGTTAGGTATAATTGGAATAGTGATTATGTAAACACATTTCGAACCAGTCTGATCGCCAAATTGCCCGATTTTAATAGGATTACAGGGACTATTGATAGCACTAATCGGTCGTCTATAAATGATGCACTTAATAGTTTTACCGATATAATCCGGGGTGTAGCGGATCCGTTATTTTCCAAAACAGTATATCACAAAAATGACACTACGTCATTCTCCGACACATCTCATGTCAAAGATGCAGACTGGTTCGACAATGAATGAAAACAATTTAAGAACAATATATTAAGACTCACTATATGCTTATAATACATGTAAAACGAACGTTAGTAGAAAATGATTTGTAAATGTAAAAAAGAACACAAACTATTAGAACGAAAAATGAAGAATTCTGAATTTAAAAAGAAATACTCTGAAATGGAAAAATTTAGGTTTGGTAAACCGAAACAATTTTGTAGTTATTTTAAAAAGAAAAAGAAATCTGTTGGAAATGATGTTTCTGTAGATGATTTTTGTAAATGCTTCTCATAATTATGTAACGATGTATTTGTATGTAATAATGCAGAAG
>VMBQ01001985.1:25252-151452 GCA_007657795.1 Dreissena rostriformis
ATGGTGTCCGCTCTCTAATTGAAGTAGTTATCATCCGGTCTCCACCAAATTTGGTCAGAAGTTGTGTCTAGGTCAAGTTCGAATATGGGTCATGTCAGGTCAAAAACTATGTCACGGGTTCACTTAGTGCATTTTAAGGATTTAGCATGGTGTGTCCGTCACACTCTTCGTGTCCGCTCTCTAATTCATATAGTTTTCATTCGATCTTCAACAAACTTACTCAGAAGTTGTATCTAGACAAAATCTAGGCCAAGTTCGAATATGGGTCATGCCAGATCAAAAACAAAGTCAGGGGATCACTTAGTGCATTTTAAGGATTTAGCATGGTTTCCGCTCTCTAATTGAAGTAGTTTTCATCCGATCTTCACCAAATTTGGTTTGAAGTTTTGTCTAAATGCTATCTAATTTTAAATGTGGGTCATGCCCATGGGTCATGCCGGGTCAAAAACTATGTCACAGGTTCACTTAGTGCGTTTTAAACATTAAGCATGATGACCGCCTCTCTAATGCAAGTTCTTTTCATCCAATTTTCACCAAACTTGGTCACAAGTTTTATCTTGACAATCTCTTGGCCAAGTTTGAACAAAGAATCATGAAGATTACCCATCAATCTGCACAGGCGACTTCAACATTAAGGACCATCTTAGCATGATGCAAGAGATTGGATTCAAGCAGCATGTATCTGGCCCAACCCACATGTCTGGTTCATGCTTGGATCACCTTAACAGTAGACATTTCCTAGATATCCATACCAAAGAAGTGCCCTGTTATTACAGTGATCATGATTGGGTAACATCATGTGTTGCCAATATACACATGTGAAGTACATATATTTACTGTAAATAAATTATTCAGATTGAAAACAAGTATAATTATTCAGATTGTGAAAGTTGAAGACCGGTTTCATTGAGGATATTCAGGAGCAGCCATGGAAGTACAACGCTACTTTCGCCCCAAGCACTGCCTTAAGCGGTATTCAGCAGATATTGACACATATTGTGCGAACTTAAAAGTTTTCTGCACCAGAGAAACATACAATTTTCTGACTACTTTGATCATCAAGTAAGCAGTGCTCCTATTGTTTCTTCTCTATCTCTTTTTGTCTACTCCAAAGCAGTATGTTAATTCTGAAAATGTAAAAAATATGAAAAAATAAAGAGGGTGATATATAGAAAACACGATAGTTATTGTTAACAGCGAAAAAATAATCTACAAACTGCAGCAGATGACATATGTAACAAACAACAAAATTTAAATATTGAACACCTGTTATGCAGCAAACTAATAGTTTAATAAAATGTAGGCGCTGTATTTCTCAAAAACATTTACACAGTTATACTTTTATGTAGTGACAAAGTTACAGTTGGGGGCATCCGTGTCCTGTGGACACATTTCTTGTTTAAATTTGAGTTAAGACTTTTGTCAATTTTTGTATGCCCCACAAAGTGGGAGGCATCAAGCATTCCACATGTCAAAATTATTTATGATCTTTCCTGGTTACGCCACAACTTTCAATGTAGTGCATAAGATGAGTAACAAGACAAAATATCGCTGACATTCTTTGATCAACTAACAAAGGAACGACCTTTTCATCAAACAAATTACCTTTTGAATTCTGCATCAATTTCAGTCGAAAAGTATAAGAACAATGCANATCGAGAGAAAGGATTAAAACAAACTGTACTTTTGCAGTTTATTTGAAGAATGTGATAACGTCGTGTAAAAACTAAATTGGGAAGAGTGTTTCGGATTACAAATTTAATTATGCGCATTTGAAAACTAAACAAACCATGGAATATGGACCAGTTTCTTGGACGCTCATACTTTGGTACCGAATTCGGAGAAAAAAAGGGTTTATTTCAATGTACATAGTTGTGTTGCTGTTTTTTTTTTGGTCCGGCTAAATTTTCTTCGGACCAGCACATTTTCTGAAATGCCGGTCCGGATGACAGGCCGATTTTTTCCAATTTCGCGAAGCCTGTCTAGACTTCAATTTTTTTACCTCTACAATTTTCACCTGACCCTTGAAGCCCAGGGCCATTTTACAAACTGGTTTTCAAAAGCTATTAAAATCCATGATTATGTTGCTGGGAACAATATAAACCTATGATTATATTCGTCCATATGAATTTACATTGTTCAGATAGAAAAATATTGAAAAATGCAATTTTAGGTATATTTTTTTTGCTTTCGCCTACGATCTTGTGGTATCTTGGAAATCCAAGAAGTTACGTGACCACAATAATGTCATATTTAAAAAACCCACGCAATTTCTTGCTGATGAATATTATTGGTTTAAATATGCCATAAAACCCATTTTTGTCCGACACGGCTCAAATCATAGTTGGTAAAGTATTCAAGTATCAATGTAAGTTAAATGACTGAGTGGGAAGCCTGAAGCCGTTTAGATCACATTGAGTATTTTCTTGATTTATTGTCAACCTTCGTAATTGATGGCAACTTTTGTTATCATATTAAAAAAAAAATAAAAAAAAATGATATATATATTTACGCTACATTAAATTGAATAATAAGCCTAGGATAAAGGAAATGTTCACCACACTCTTTCTAACAAGGTAAAAGCAAACCGCCGGCCTCAAGACAAAGCCTGCACAATTTCACATGGTCCAGAAAGAATTCCAGATTATTGGCCCTCAAGACTAAATGTATATACACATTTTTCATGCCAAATACCAATTTGTAGTTGACTGGCTGGTGAATTTTAATTTGAGCCAGAAATAGTTAGAAGATAACTAGGCCTTGTGGCCATTAATGAATTTGGGACTTTTGCAGAGACTGTTAGTGTTAAAAGGACCTTTACACAGAATTTGGCATGTATTGAAGTTTGTCATTAAATGCTTTAAACTAAATAGCTCCAGTATAAAAACAAGAACAAAATTAAAGAAAGAAAAAAAAGTAGTCCTCAACTGGGCTCGAACCACTGACCGTTGGAGTAAAAGTCTTGTACTTAAACCACTCGGCCATCCGTGCTTATACAGAGAGTGGTGTATTTGATACATGTACATTATATAAGCAATCCTCGTAATGTCACAAAATAGAACAATAACATCAGAACTCTCCAAATTATTCAAACGTTTCGCGTTTGTAACGCTTTATCATTTTCCGGTTTTTAAATCGTCAAAAGATGCATATCATGGATATTTTAGAGCATGGCAAATCTTAAGTATTACTGTTTCCTCAAAATATCCTTACAACAACGAAAATTTGCAAAGCTGAAACAATTTTTTTTTTCAATTTTGTCAATTTACCAAAACGTGAAAAGGTCCCTTTAAAATGCTGGATTAGCATTCTAGATTAAAACATCAAATGCAGGTAAGTGTACCTGTACATTAATTTGTTTAAGGAAAGAGTATAATTTCAATGTAGACAGTATGGAAATGTACACGTTTAAATTGTTGTATTTTTTCTCTCAAGGCCTCTTTAATGGATGGACATTTCAAAAGGTGTCCATAATCTAGTTATGTAAGTTGACATTTGATTGTTAACTCATGAGTCAATGGTTACGGTTAAGTACATGTACAATTTACATGTACGTTACTCAAGATGTAGATTAAAGACAATGTTATTTACGTAAAGTTTTAACAATCAGATGTAGAACTTTTTCCTTAGAACCAAAAATTGTGTACATTGAACCTTAAAAATAAACTAAACCAATCTGTAATTGATGAGTATTTTTCAATTAAGGATTTAGTTGGCCAATTTAGGATTAAATTACTGTGGTAAATAAGAGCATCTTTCTTGGGTTTATGGGATGGGCATATTATGTGGTCTCACAGGTACATTATCTTGAAAAACAAAACCATCTTGCCATATTGCCCTTAACCCAATTTGTTTGTAACGAATTTAACAATTCTGGTTGTTCTGAACCTGATTATAAAGACTAAAATATTGACGATATTTAGAAAAACATTGTGAATCTTTAAACTATATGCACTGAAGCATTTCGTATGTAAGAAATCTGCTCTAAACCGTAGAAGTTTACATATAAACCTGGTGCGTTTGAAAGTTTAAGACTTTAACTGAATGTTTCTTTTTATGCCCCCTTTCAAAGAAAAGGGGGTATATAGTTTTCGCACTGTCCGTCAGGCGGTCAGGCTGTCAGGCCGTCACACTTTTCGTGTCCGCTCTCTAATTCAAATAGTTTTCATTCGATCTTTACCAAACTTGGTCAGAAGTTGTATCCAGACAATATCTAGGTCAAGTTCGAATATGGGTCATGCCGGGTCAAAAACTAGGTCATGGGGTCACTTAGTGCATTTTAAGGATTTAGCATGGTGTCCGCTCTCTAATTGAAGTAGTTTTCATCCGGTCTCCACCAAATTTGGTCAGAAGTTGTGTCTATGTCAAGTTCGAATATGGGTCATGTCAGGTCAAAAACTATGTCACGGGTTCACTTAGTGCATTTTAAGGATTTAGCATGGTGTGTCCGTCACACTCTTCGTGTCCGCTCTCTTATTCATATAGTTTTCATTCGATCTTCAACAAACTTACTCAGACTTAGTTGTATCTAGACGAAATCTAGGCCAAGTTCGAATATGGGTCATGCCAGACCAAAAACAAGCACTGCCTTAAGCGGTATTCAGCAGATATTGACACATATTGTGCGAACTTAAAAGTTTTCTGCACCAGAGAAACATACAATTTTCTGACTACTTTGATCATCAAGTAAGCAGTGCTCCTATTGTTTCTTCTCTATCTCTTTTTGTCTACTCCAAAGCAGTATGTTAATTCTGAAAATGTAAAAAATATGAAAAAATAAAGAGGGTGATATATAGAAAACACGATAGTTATTGTTAACAGAGAAAAAATAATCTACAAACTGCAGCAGATGACATATGTAACAAACAACAAAATTTAAATAGTGAACACCTGTTATGCAGCAAACTAATAGTTTAATAAAAATGTAGGCGCTGTATTTCTCAAAAACATTAACACAGTTATACTTTTATGTAGTGACAAAGTTACAGTTGGGGGCATCCGTGTCCTGTGGACACATTTCTTGTTTGTTACAGGTACATGTACAATCTTTATGCTTCAATAAATTTTATATCTTTGTCACAAAAAGCTAGTTTATGTAGGAAATACTACTCTAACAAGATATGATTACATCAATGAAATCCACAACAACAAGTAGTGACACCTTCCCTTTCTTGATGACATGTAGTTTGTCAAGGTTATAGTTTTTATTGCTGGGAAAATTTCATGTTTAAATATTGCATTTCAGATTGTCCCAGTTTTTTTTTTTTAGCTCACCCAAGCGTGAAGTCATGCGGTGTGCGTCATCAACTTAAAGCTTGTTACGATTCTTAGAAAAACCTTGTTACCACTCTAGAGGCTTGATTTATGACTCAATTTCTACGAATTTTTTATCAAAATGTTTATAGTAAAAATCTCTTGGTCAAGTTAAAAAAAAAAATAGGCCACCAGGTCAAATCTTAGAAAACTGAACTGATATTGCCAGAAGCCACATTTATGACTCAATCTTGATGAAACTTGGTCCAAATGTTTATCTTGACAATGTCAAGGCCATGTTTGAATCTGAATCAAGTGGGTTAAAACTGTCATCAACTCAAGTCTTCGACAATTCCAATTTGGTGTACATTGAAGGTGAGCGTTTCATGGCCATGATGATCATGGCCCTCTTGTTCATGTTACAATTGGCGGGATCAGGCATATATTTCCAAGTGCAATATCAATTTATTACATGTGTTTAATTGGCTTTTAAGTTAGGACTTTAATGATGGTAATCTCAAACAAGTGGTCATTGAGCTCATATTAATAATTAACTACAAATCATTGCGAAATGACACAGCATGATGGCCATCAATAGGATTCATTGAAGTAAAAAACCGGTTGTGAAAGCCAATTTTGAACTTTTATAGTTAATAATATTCATGAATTAAATCAATGTGCTATGTATAATCAATGATTTTAACATGATATTGTATGATCTTAAACTCTTAACCCTTTCCATGCTGGGAAATTTGTCGTCTGCTAAAATGTCGTCTGCTGAATTTCTAAAATAAGCATTTTCTTAGATTTTTTACAAAGAATACTATCAGAATAGCAAACAGTTTGGATCCTGATGAGACGCCACGTTCTGTGGCGTCTCTTCTGGATCCAAACTGTTTGCAAAGGCCTTTAAAATTCGGTTCCAGCGCTTAAAGGGTTAATCAAACACAAAGATGTCTATAGAGCATTGTGCATTGATTGTACATGTACTACGATTTATTCCATCCTACTGCAGCTGTATTGTGCAATGTGCATTTATTGAATGGAAGTACATGAACATCTTCAGGAAGGATAGAGTTCATGTTTGTCACTTACATTGTCATAATGATAAACTTGAATGCTCTGACTCATTTGAAGATGGGAAAAGATGAAGAAAAAAACATGTAGCTTAATGTATACGTAATGATCATTGGACCAATGTGTTAATTATGTATGCTGGTAATTAGGTCTCATATGATGAGCTGAATAAAGAAAAAGCATTTAGCAATTACCATTGTGTCAGTTTCAAAACATGTTTTACAAATATTTATTTAACTCTTTATCTGTGATCAGTCAGATCGTTAGACTTGATGAATGAAAATGTCGTCTGTGCTAGTTGTACGGTTTCTGATTAGGGAAATATGTTTGTGATAACATTTAAATTGATCCTTTTGCAATGACCTTGATACATGTAGCTTGTGAACACTATCCTTCAATGCCAATAGAAATATTTTGAAATTAAGGCTTTTAGTGCTGGAACCGAATTTTGAAGGCCTTTGCAAACAGTTTGGATCCAGATGAGACGCCACATAATGTGGCGTCTCATCAGGATCCAAACTGTTTGCTATTCTGATAGTATTCTTTGAAAAAAAATTCATGCAGCAGACGACATTTTAGCAGACGACAAATTACCCAGCATGCAAAGGGATATTGCACTGTGGCCATAATGTAATGGGTAGTTTTATTCATGTTTTCTGGTACATTCATTGTATTTCATGAAATGATGAAACTTCTCTGTTTTCTTAAAAACACATTTCTGATGCCCCTAGTCCAAATAAACGGACTCCCAGAGCCTTTGATAATTTTTGCTATGGCGGCTCTGGGAGTCCATATGCACCCCTTCATAAACATGGGTGCAGTTCAGCGCACGGAATCCGTGCGCTTCACTAAACAGACGTCGTTCGAGACAAATTGAGGAAAATAATTAATAAACTTCATAAACATGTTAAATTTACCTGAATACATGTAGCAACCTACGGACGTTATCCTTTGCATGCACTCTAAAAAAATACAACAATGTTTCAACACACTATATTTCGTTGACATTTTTATGTTTAAATTTGAAACAGTTTATTCTTTATCGAATACCTCAATATCGTTATGGACTGAGGCTACACCACATAACCTGATGCACAAAATAATGGTGTAGTGCGACCTAACTGATATTGGGTCCGTTTTCTCCCATTTCCAAGATGGTGGATACATCGTATGAAAGATAAACAAAGTCAATATTAAAAAGCAATTATTTCTTGCTTTAATCGTACCATTTGCATGAGTTTGTGGTTAAGACAGGTAAACATTGATAAGTTCTTGCAGTTTCAGTGTTCCTTAACCCTTGCATTGTTGATTAATTTTGCACCCATGGACAAGAGACAGCGCATTGCAACTCTCAGCATCCCATTGGGTTATAAAGCTGAGAGTTGAATTATTGCAACTATGATGCCCCCAGCATCTACAGATGCACATAAAATGATTGTTTTGTAGAACATCGACAGTGCTTCTTACAAAGCTTTGATACCTGAATGAATGATGTATTTGAACAAAATGACAAAACACTGACACATCACCTGACCTCATTTTGAGCTTGACCATAAACTAATTTAGAAGGTCCAAATTCTTGGTTAATCCAAATTGATGTGTTTCATCCAACATCAATAATGCTTCTTATAAAGCTTTTGATACTTGCGTGGATGATGTTATTGACCACTATCAACACACCCACATCACCTAACCACAGGTTAACATGTAATTGAGACTTGTCCTGGGAAATTTGGGCTAAGTGCATGTGCGTAGAGTGTCAGTCCAGATTAGCCTGTGCAGATCACACAGGCTTATCAGGGACAACACTTTCCGCTTTTATGGAATTTTATGTTTAAAGAAAGTAAACATTTTCTTAACCAAAATTCCAGTTTATGCGTAAAGTGTCGTCCAAGAATATCCTCTGCACAGGCTTATCTGGGACGACACTTAATGCACATGCATTAAGCCTAGTTTTACCAGAACGAGGCCCATTTCATCTTGGCTCATGTGCTGGTGTTTCAGCATGGAAGGTGGGGAGCTCTTCAGCAGGATCCAGGAGAGAGCAGACTCCGCATTTACAGAACGAGGTATGTAGCAAGGGCTTTTTTTCCTGTTTAGAAAATGGCCTTTTTTTCAAAAAAAAAGAGAAGAAGTTTGAGACTCTAATTTTCACAATTTAGAAGTGTCCAACTAATTTCTGCACAATTCCAAAAAAATTGCGACTTATGTTTTCACAATTTTGTGAAGTTCACGAAAATTGTTTCACAATTTTGGAAAGTCTACAACTCATTATTTTCCAATTTAAGGGGCCAAATGCCACTTCACAAAGATGGAAAAAGTTCTGGTAGCAACAAACATGTAGCATTTATGGTCCCAGTAATGTAGAGTTGTCTTTCTTTAAGAGCCTGAGGACTTGTCCTTGTTCACCTATGCGATGGTTGTGGGTTAAGGAGAACCAAGTTATGTGCTTTTCAAAATGTTCAGTTTGTCTCAATTTCAATATAAGTCTTACCTTAAGTTTTTGCAAGCATAATGGCATGCACAATGTCTGGAAACATACATACATATGATATAAACCTTGAATGGCAAACTAACGTAATATGATCAGCTGCCCTTTGGTTGTGAATTTGTTTGCATATTTACGGAGAATAATCTGTGGTCAGTCTAAAAAAAGACTGATAACAAGTAATGTAGAATGTTGTTTGAAAACACTTTGTGTCTCAGAAGCCTTAAGAACTAGTTATACCCAAGAAATGAAATTATGAGCCTTAGGATTAAGATATGTGTTTTTCCCATCAGATCATTTACTGAATATTCAAGAAAATCTGAACATTTCAATATAATGTTTCTAACAATTTGGCTTAATATACTATGACGACTGACTTAACAAAAAGTTTTAAGGTAGTCTTGTGGCGATTGAGCTGTGTTGGAATATCAGCACTCATTATGTTTTTATTGCACACAATAAGGTAGATATGTTACTGCACAAGGCTTGCACATTTATTAAGGTGATGAGTTCTTATTGTACAAGAAATGTCATTGTAGGTTATTGCAATTTTCTTAAATGGAAGGTTAGATGAAGTTTGCTTGTTTTGTTACTGACATGTCAAGTTAACACCTGTCTCCCTGCCTCTAAGGTCGGCCGCACTAAAAGGTCATCTGTGTCATATCATGAGGACATGCCATGTTCTTCAGGAGATGCCCATGTAGTCATGTATTGTCTTGTTTGTGTACACTTTACAAACACGTACAATTTTTGTTTTAACATTTGTTGCACTTTCGTTGCAGAGGCAGCACACATCATCAGCGATATCGCCAAGGCGATACACTACCTACATTCCATGAACATTGCACACAGGGATCTAAAGGTACACCTCAAGCAATTTTGAGAGATATATCTTTCAAATATGGCAAGCAACTATATATGTATCTGCTTATTAAATTGAAGTCCTATTTATTGTTGGGATAATTAATTTTACTGGACAGTCTTCAGTTTATATGTCAAATTGAATAAGGGTAAGCCAATAAAGCCCTTTACTGACTTTAAGCATACTCAGTGTCTAAACAAATTTTCTTTTAAAATATTTGTTAATCAAAATCAAAGGTCGTGCATAAAGCCCTAGTACCAACTTTTTATCCCCCGCCAAAGGCAGAGTGATATAGAAAAGGTGTTGTCCGTCCGTCATTCTGTCCGTCTGTCTGTCACAAAATTTTGAAATTTGCGGGGGATATCTATTCAACGAATATGCTTGTTTCAAGATAGAACTCAAAAGTGAAAGGTTGAGTCTTGAACAGCGCTTGTTCTGATATGGATGGTTGCCTCTACAACAGCTATGTGTAGTTAGTTCCAAGGAAACTGACTACCTGTCTGTCATGTGACTGGCATATAGGATTGAAAACTAAAATTGAGAGGAAAGATGTTCATCATTAAAGGCTTCTTTCTCATTTACCAAAACTGGTTGCTCTTAAAGTATGAGGGGTGACATTATAATAAACGAACACTTTACACACACACTTTTCTTTTCTGCCTAAAAAAATGTTAATTTCTTTAAAAATGTTGTAAAATGCCAAGTATAGAAATATAATGTTATGAACGTTTATTTCGCTCTAGCCTAGTAGCCATTGATGACGGATTGTGTTTGATGTGTTTTTGCAGCCAGAGAATTTGCTATACTCCAAAAAAGGCAATGACGGCATCATAAAACTCACAGACTTTGGTTTTGCCAAGGAGCTTCTGGCGTACAAGTCCCTACAGACACCCTGCTATACGCCATACTATGTCGGTAAGCAGGAGAGTTTTATATATTCAAATTATGTAGCATTATAATAGTATATTCTTATATGACAGTGCTTCAGCTTGGCTTAAATGGAATGGCGAGCTGCCCTGCCGTTGTGAAGCCGCGCACTGCTGTTCCGATACCCCGCCCTGCCCTTTTAATCTGTCCTGGTTGTAAAAAAAATATATTTTTTAATTCCATACCTGGCACAATTACATTCACACATTATAATTTATTAATATCTTGTTACACTGTTATTGATTTATTGTTTATTGTAGATATTATATTCAAAATGTTTAATAATTAAGAAAATAATATATTATAACAAATATTATATTATCAAATGCAACAGGGAACATTCCGGATAATACGACCGCTTGCTCGCTCAAATGTGCCCTTTTGACAAAATATCCCCCCTGCCCTTTTCAAATCCTAGCTGGAGCACTGCCAGGACACACAATCTTGTTTTCTTAGCAGTGAACTGTCACATCTGCATACATGTAGGTTATTCTGCAACAAAAGCCTACTGTTTGAAAATAGTTGCGGAAAATTTAATCATGTTGAAGCTATTGCCTTTGTTCATTAATAACCACTTATCGGAACTCCAATCTGTTGCTTATTATAGCAATAACCGACACTTTCCCATAAATTATTTCTTAATTATGATACACACCATATTACAATTTAATTAGCTAGACAAGTGATTTTAGATAGCATGTTTGATAACATTTGTTCAAATGCGTCATAAAATTGCCCATATTTTATTTTATGCTTTCCGGTGAAATATCAGTGAATAAAAATAATATCATGGTTTTACAGGAACTATTTTTTGACAAAAAAACAAAAATAATCATTTGTAAGCATAAAATAAAAAAAAATGTGGGATTTGTTGGAATATTGATTTTAATTCACTAGTGATCATAGAAAAAAAAAATCTATGATCTCTTGTGAATTAAAATCGATATTCCACTAAATCCAACAAATATCTATATAACAGATTGTTAGTGAATCCCAGAACATTCAAGTACATGTATGATATGATACCATGCCAATTACTGTGTGGAAAGCAGGTTAAATTACAGGGTAGCTAGGACATCACTGTTTTGCAAATCAAAGATATGAGAACAAAAAAAAGCAATGAGATTAATTATTCATATAATTATATCATCCACTGCTGATCTGTCAGGCCATTAACATTCTAGTCTACATATAATAACTGGTCAAAGTCACACATATGTATTTGACACATTGCTGAATTCAGAAAAATGTTGGATTAAACCATTCTTGGTAACAAGATACACTGATACTTGTAACACTGTCATTCGGTGACATAGAACTGCTCCAGATTGTCATATTGATTGTCAGGAACAGAAGCAAATTTGTATGTTAACCCTTTGCATGCTGGGAAATTTTTCTTCTGCTAAAATGTTGTCTGCTGAATTTCTTTAAAAAATGGCATTTTCTTCGGGGGGTTTTCAAAGAATACTATCGAATAGCAAACAGTTCGGATCCTGATGAGACGCCACGTTATGTGGCGTCTCATCTGGATCCAAACTGTTTGCAAAGGCCTTCAAAATTCGGTTCTAGCACTGAAAGAGTTAATGAATACAGAATGCTTCTGTTTATGACAAAGGCTCTCCATCATTGATATGCTTGTATGCTTATAAGTCTTCAAAATTCACACTCACCTGTAGGCTAAGGCAAGTTTAATGCTATTTGACCTGTTTCAGTTATCAATTAAAATATGCTGAACTTGTATAATTATTTCTCAATCAGTTAGCCAACTTTAGTTTTTGTTTTCTCATTACTTTAGCCTACTAAAAATTGTCTTGGGCTAGTTAAAATGGTAAGGTTACAAGCATGATGGGCGGATTATTTCAAGATGCAAATCTCGAAGACAGCAAATGATTTGAGACTGAAATGTGAAACTATGTCCTAAATAGAAGGGAGTGTCGCCCATGCCGTTCCGAAGCCCCGCCCTGCCATTTTAATATGTCCTCGTTGTTAAATAAAAATCCATAAATTGCATGATTACATTTACATATTATAATTTGTTAATATCTTGTTACACTGTTATTGATTTATTCCTTATTGTAGACATTTTATTCACATTGTTTCATAATAAAGGAAATAATATATTATAACAAAAATTATTTTATTATCCAACATCCCGGATGATACGACCGCTCGCTGCTCAAAAGTGCCCGTTTGAGAAAAAAGTTGGCGCTAAAAAGTGTCCTTTTGACAAAATATCTCACCTGCCCTTTTCAAATCCTAGCTGGAGCACTGGGTATCTTAATATCTGATATAGAAAGTTATGAACATATGTGACAGTTTGCTGCTAAGCCCTAGGTATGTGTCAATGACCTTCAGGATTCCTAATTTTCTTTTCCATCAAATAAAACGGTCCCTGTTATCTTCAAATGCTATTGAAAATGGTAAATGATTATTCTGTGCTGGAGAAAGAGAGAATGGTGTGTTTTTGGGTCAGTATGGCCATTGAGATGTTATCACATATCAGTATGAGTCATTTTCTTGTTGAATAATATTTGAAATCATGGTTTATTTTCACAAGTTTGTGTATGGCTTATTTGCACTGTATACCATGTCTACCATTCTATCATTCTTGAGATATGTTTTCACTGAAAACTGAGATGTTTAAGGAAAATATCTGTACACTATATATAAATCTTCCGCTAAAATGATTTAAGTGTATTTTGCATTTATGATAGATGTAATGGTTAAGTGTAGTTGTATTGAGGTTTTGAATTGTTGATATTCTTAAAGCAGTATTAGGTTCTTAATGTTTTACCATTAAGCACTCAGATATGAGCCGCACTTTGTGAAAAGGGGGGGGGTTTAATGCATGTGCGTAAAGTGTCATCCCAAATTAGCCTGTTCAGTCAGCACAGGATTATCAGGGACAACAATCTCCGCCTAAACTGGATTTTTGTCAAGAAGAGTCTTCTTTTAAACGAAAAATACAATACAAGCGGAAAGTGTCAAACTCACTGGGGGCTGACGACGTCAAAGCGTAGTCCGTTTCTCTTCGACGTCATGTATATGTTTCACTACGAATTTATGCGGTTAAACATGAAATATACCGCTGATTTATCAAAACTTCGTTGAGTAACCTATACAATATATTTGTAGTTCGTTGCACAACCAATACATACTCCGTGCAAAACCTATACATAAAGCGACTTGTAATTTCCTTCCAAACAAAGCATTTGAATGATTGAAATATATGTTCGTAACATGTTTTGTACATTAAAATGTTAAATGTACAGTATATCACAGTAACATGTAGTTTCATTTAAGTTAAGTTAATGTAATTGGCTATTTTAACAGAATAACCACCTTATGCATTACCTTAAATCAATATATTTCGATTTTAGCACAAAATCAATGTAATTGTTGCAACTACGCGCATATGTTATTAGTTTGTTATTGAAAATAAGTACCTACCATTACTGGATGTACCGTTCTATAATCCATAAATACCAGAAAAGATGAAAATCCCCTGATTAAGTTGTGTATTGACACAATGTTTCGTAGTAAAACCCGACGTCGTAGAGAAACGGACTACACTTTGACGTCGTCAGCCCCCAGTGAAACTGCACAGGCTAATCTGGGACAACACTTTACGCACATGCCTTAAACCGCCTTTTCTCAGAGCGCGTCTCATATGCATTTTGATGCGTATGTAGTCCCTTTGAAAATTAAAATAAATTAAAGACCGTTCTTACTAAATAGTAAAGCCTTCATTTCCAACCCTTAGATACTGATGAGCAGCAACAAGCATAAAATCTGAACAGTCTGCGAGTGTCTTGCCGGCTGTTCTAGTTTAATGCTGATTGCATATAGCCATTTTCACTTTGCTAGTGAGTGTGAAAGGGTTAAATGTAAATTGTTTTCTTCTTTTTTTTCAGCTCCAGAAGTGCTCGGGCCAGAAAAATATGACAAATCCTGTGATATGTGGTCCTTAGGAGTTATTATGTATATATTGTAAGTATCCAGTGTACATGAGTAATCCTTAGATACTTTTAGTTTGAAACTATTTATTTTAGCTGGATTGCATCGAAAGCCTTAAGTTAATTGAAACACTCTCGAGTCCGTTTCCAGGATAAAACCAGTACTTGGTGTCTATTGGGGAGATCTAAAGAACGCTCCAACAGTGGGGATCGAACCCATGACCTCCCGATCGCTAGTTCAAAACCATATCCACTATGCCATGGTGACCTTAAGATCCTTTTGAAAGCTTGAACTCCAATTGTACACAATTGTACACTTCCATATGAAAGTTTCTCTTATGAAGCGAATACTTTGTATTTGAAATGTCAGTCAACAGAGTATTTTTGTGTACAAGTTTATCATATTCCTGTAACATGTGTTACTTGAAACCTGAAACAATTATTTAATGTTGATTTACAAAGTGTAGTTTGGCTGGTAGAACAATCTTTAATTAACCTTTGATCCTCATACATTGATTACTGCATTCCATTCACTTAACCCTTTGCATGCTGGGAAATTTGTCGTCTGCTAAAATGTCGTCTGCTGAATTTCTAAAATTAGCATTTTCTCGATTTTTTTTTAAAGAATACTATCAAAATAGCAAACAGTTTGGATCCTGATGAGACGCCACGTTCTGTGGCGTCTCATCAGGATCCAAACTGTTTGCAAAGACCTTTAAAATCGGGTTCCAGCGCTCAAAGGGTTAATATATTGGCTCAGTGATTGTGTGCACTAAAAGCAACATTGCCAATAATCATATCATAATTCTTAAATTGGTATTAATTTCTGTGACATTAGTATTTGCCCCTTTTTTGTGTGAACACATTTGTATTACAGTATGAAATTGTTTTCCATTTGCAAATTGACTGTGAACTATTTATGAAACTTGAATATAGGTAATAATGGAATTCTTGTATACATGTACCATTGAACATTCTATAAATGTTATTCTGCCTGATATATATTATAATTCTAGTAGTCCCTGCTTTTTCTATGTGTTTAAATTCTTATTTCATTTTCACATAAGTTAGCCATCATTTCTTTATATCGGAATGACCTTGTACTGAAATGTTGTTTCATCATTGTGGTTTGCACTTGAAACTACATGTGTTACACTTGAGACGTGCTGTGTTACTTGAGAAGTTCAGTGTCATATTTCTGAATACATTTTCAAACTGGGATGTAACAATAGACTAGTCGGCTACCATTTCTAAACACCTGTTATAAAAATGAGACATAAAGTGTTTCTTTTAACGGAGTATTGGTTAACATAATGTTTTGATAAGTTGAAATTATGTGCATTAAAAATCTGTTAGATATTATAAGATATTTCACTGGTGTGATATACATGTACATTATATGGGATTCATTTTGCAATTTTCTAACTTTTGGCTTCAAATTATCTGCTTTTTGATGCAAATGTAAACAGAAAAGTAAATCAGTAATACAGTACAATTGTCTTTAATCACATAGTGTTTAACGAAAATGTAAACTAAGAACACTTAAAGAGAATTTAATGCACAAACAAAATAACTGTTTGCTTCTCTATTTTGACCCCTGAATTTTTCTGAAACAGACATTTGACTCCTGGATTTTTAAATCTATTGAAATATCTGATAATGATTTCCTCTATGATGCAGGTTATGTGGCTATCCGCCATTCTACAGCAATCACGGGGCAGCTATTTCTCCCGGCATGAAGAAGCGTATCCGTAACGGACAGTACGAGTTCCCAAACCCGGAGTGGAGCAGAGTGTCAAAAGATGGTAGGCTGTCCTTTTGACCCTACTTAAAATAAACTTAACATAAACAAATTGCAAATGTTCATACCACTCTCGGGGAAAAACAACCAAACATCATAAATGCAAATTTAAACTTGAAATAAACTTTGTAGTTTTTTTTACAAACTGTCCCTAAAAATCAATAATTAAACGAAAAATATAATAATTTGCTTACCTTTGTTCTTCTAACTATCAATGATTAGTTTAGCGTATAGTTTCATTTGTTCATATTATCTGATTTTCCAGCCAAAGACTTGATTCGTGGCTTGCTGAAGACAGTTCCAGAGGAGAGGTTCTCGATTGAACAAGTCATGAGCAACAAATGGATCTCTGTAAGTAATGGTACAACGTGCCTGCCAGTTATATTTTGTATGTAAATGGGTTTTTGCTCACAGGTCTTTTTTTCTTCTTTAGCAAGGGCCTTATATAGGCCCCTTCCCCCCAAGAGAAAGGCCCCTTCCCCTAAGAGAATTTCTTTATAATGATGCAATTTTTCCCAAATTTCCAGCTTACTTTGGGAAATTTCTTCCCCTTTTTCAGTTTTGTTGATATTTTTTTCCCCAAAATGGAACGCCAGGCCCTTCCCCCAAATCAAGAAAAAAAGCCCTGGCTCACCTCAACATTTACCTTATGGTAACTCAAGGCCACATCTATTGTCCAATCTTCATGAAACTTGGTCAGAACATTTTCCCCAATGAAATCCTGGCTGAGCAGTTCAAAAACTAGGTCACTTGGTCAAAAAACTAGGTCAAATTAAAGTAAAAGGTTGTTAACACTCTAGAAGGCACATTTATAGTCCAATCTTCACGAAACTTGGTTAGAACATTTGTTGTTATGATATCTCAGCTGAGTTTGGTAGTTTCGGTTTGTAAAAGACATGGACGGCAGCAGGCGGGCAGTTTTGTTTATATGGCTATCGTGAAACCTTGTTAACACTCTTGAAGTCACATTTATTGTCCAATATTTTAATGAGTTCGAAAATATTTCCGGTCCATTGAAAAACATGGCTGCCAGGGAGCGAGGCGAATTGTAATGTACCGCTAAAGTGACACCTTGTGAACTCTCTAGAAGTCCCTTTTTTGGTCCAATCATGATAACCCCTGAAAAGAGATTATTTTGTTCTATTGATATCCATATAGAGTTCAAAAATGGTTCCAGTCCCTGTAAAAGATGACTGCAGCTAAAGAATCTGATTGCGGTAACTGCCTTTGATATGATAAAGGCCACCCCCTGTGAGAACGCAAAAGATAGGGTGTTTAGATTTACCCCATACGCCATAGCATGAACGCGTGCCAAAATCAATAGATCTTTATCGCTGATAAGGTGTCAACAACAACACTTAGTTAGCAAGTGTTGTTATAAGCAGGCAATAAAATGATCAGTGATTGTCTTTTTTTGCAAAACTGAAAATGAACTGTAACTTTTATAACATACTTTTGGCATTTACAAGTACACATATGCAAGTTGATTTTTTCATGTCAAACACAGTTTATGATAGCAAATCTACTATTTAATATACTTTTTGACTGATTTACCAATTATAAGATGTATAATTATATGTTTAACCATACATTTTTTGCAAGATAAATCACATTTTAAATAAAAGTGTTTTGAAACTTAATAATCTTACAGTACCCGCTGGGTGTTTTCCATAGAAAAAAAGGAAATAAGGAAAGTTTTGGGTTTTATATATTTCTGTTAGAAAAGAGTTCCTTAAAAATTAAAAGTGTCAGGGATTAGCCTTAGCGGACTGCACAGGCTAGTCTGGGATGGCAATTTAAGCACATGCATTAAGCCCAGTATTCCTAGAGGGAGGCGTATATCAATACAGTACTTGTAAAATAATAAGTATTTGAAGTTGGATTTAAAGTGTAGGCGATAACTAGTTATAGTTGTACATTTTACAACTGTGGTAATTAAAGCAGATTGTTCTACATGGCGATTAATTTAAACCTTTTATAATCTTGCCATTTCTGTATTGTAAAACCCCACACACATTTTACATACAGGACCAACAGGTGGTGCCGGCAACGCCTCTCATGTCTGCCATGGTGCTCAGGGAAGAGGGAGAGAACTGGCTCGATGTACAGGTAACTGAAACCAGGGGTTCGCTCCCTTGCTTATGAGTGGTCTTATAGACTGGTGAGATGTACAGGTAATCTAAGAGACTGGTTGGATATTATGGTAACTGCAACCAGGGGTTTGCTTCCATAGGGATTAGTTGATACCTATTTGTCTGAAGTTTGATTGCATCAGAAGTTTAACCCATTTATGCCTAGCGTCTAGAAAAAAGGCCTTGGCAAACGGCGTAGACCCAGATGAGACACCGCATGATGCGGCGTCTCATCAGGCACTGTGCTGTTTGCTTAAAGGAATTTCTGTAAGAAATATTCTAAATATAGAAATTAATATACTAGACATCACTAATTTTGGAAATAAATTGCTCCAATTTAGAAGGATGGGAGAGTCCACTAGGCATAAATGGGTTAAGTTGGATTGCATCAGAAGTTTAACGTTTATACAGATGCTTATGAGCCTGTCCTTGGATGAAGCTGTCCTCTGCACTTTTGGATAGTCCTTGAGAACGCTGCCTGAGTTTGGATTGAACCTGGGATCTCACAAATTTGTTATCCCCTATACACCTGACCTCACTAGTCAGTTATCAACAGAATGCCAGTAAAATGTTCCATCTTCGGTCAGAACAGAATTTCCAGAATATAACATATGTCTTAGTGCATATTCTGTACTCAGAAGGCTAAAAGTCAGTAAAATCAAGGATCATGCACAGGGATAAAAATGAGCTGTTGCCCGTACTGAGTGTCGTCCGTTCGCCTCGGGGGCCAGTAGATTAAGGTTGAGGGAAAGTCAATTTCAAATTTTGTAGGCCATCCGGGCAACTATCTTTTATTGTTAAAGCTTCAAACAGTTTTCTTGAAGTTTATCAGTTTATTTATAAAAAAAAGAAAAGATTATGGCTCATAGTTAGTCATAGTGCATTTAGTCATCACAGCAATTTTATAATTTATATATATAATAATATGTTGTTTTTTTTAATGCATTTTAGATTACAATGACATGTACTTGCAGGTTTTTTTGGCCCGATTTTAAAGCCGAAAAACGGCTATATTCCCAATCCCAAAAAGTATACTTTTTTTCCAAAATATGCCAAAAAATTCCCAATTTAAAAAAAAAAACAAAAAAAAAATAATCAAGAAGTGTCTTGTGCTTATTTCATCTTAATTTTAATTCAATTACAATTAGTATATAATAATGATTTATATGATTTAGTTTTTTTTAATTTGAATTATTATAAAGAGTTATATCAAATAAGAATTTCCCAAATCAGTTGACTTTTCGCACGAAAAAAGAAGGCTACTGAATTTATTTTCCCAATTTCTTGAAAATGTCGCTAAAATTCCCAATTCCAAAACCATGGGCTATCTTCCCAAAAAGTGGGAAAAAAAACTGACTTGATTCTGGGCTTCTTACTGGCTACCAAAGTATAGTTGCACCTCTGGGCAGCCTAATGTAAAAAGTTAGTTCCTATCCCTGATGCTCCTTGTGAGGCATCTATGTATTTATAGTTGACATGAGATATAGTATTTGAACCTCGCTCTGTGAAAAGGGGGTTTAATGCATGTGCGTAAAGTATTGTCCCAGATAAGCCTGTGCAGTTAGCACAGGCTAATCAGGGACGGCACTTTCCGCCTTTCCTCGAATTTTGTTTAGAAGAGACTTCCTATAAACGAAAAATTCCATAAAAGAGGATAGAGACGTCCCTGATTAGAGTGTGCGGACTGCACAGGCTAATCTGGGATGACACTTTACGCACATGCATGAAACCCCTTTTTCACAGAGCAAGGCTCATTTTCACTGTTGTGCTGCTTTCAGGACGAGATGACCAATGCCCTGGCAACCATGCGTGTGGACTATGATCAAATAAATATTAAAAGTTTAGACGAGTCGCAAAATCCAATCCTCCAGAAACGCCGTAAGAAGACGGGCAACCCACCGATCCCACCTACACTCGTCGAAGATTCAGGCATGGAGTAATACATGCAGCATGTGACCATCTCGGGGCACCTGCTATGCGAATAAAAGAAGTGTTTTACTGACGCTCGTTAAACTGTTTGTTAAGCGAATATAACGTAAGGCTTTTTACACTGCTACTTATAATATAATTTGTGTTTGTTGTTCTTGTTGTTTGTTTTACGGTATGTATTTGGCACAGTTTGTTAATTGTGCCAAAAAATGCAAACAGAGTTTATTGGGAAACATGCATCTTTTTTTGTTTTGAAATCAAAACATGTGTAAATTTGTATAGACATCTATTCATGTGAGGTCACATCAGTATAACAATGGTACAAAATGACAATTGTTAGATGTTTAATTAACGGATATGACTATTTTAGAGTTAAGATTTAATTACCCAATCACATGTCAGTTGCCCTCAGTTATTTGGTGGTTGGTTATTCATATCAAACTGTAGTCATTCACTGGTACTAGAAACAACCAGTAAATTAGTCCACATTGTGCATGCTCTTTAAAATCACATGAGATAAGTTCAGATCCTTCAGAAAAAAGTGGCAACATTTACAAAAATGTGCCATCGCATTAATTAAAGACTCGGTGTTACTGTCCCACCTTTTACAAAGAAATAAAAAAAAAAATTGTATTTTTTTATGCACATGTTATTCAATACTTTGTCTTTAGGTTATCATTTCCAATGAATGCTTTCATTCGAAGTGGAAAGTTCTGAAATTGTTATGAGAGAAACAACAAAGAAATTAACCCTTTGCATGCTGGGAAATTTGTCGTCTGCTAAAATGTCATCTGCTGAATTTCTAAAATAAGCAATGTCTTTGATTTTTTTTCAAAGAATACTATCACAATAGCAAACAGTTTGGATCCTGATGAGACGCCACGTTCTTTAGTCTCATCTGGATCTAAACTGTTTGCAAAGGCCTTTAAAATTCGGTTCCAGTGCTTAAAGGGTTTATCAAACACGTTCTGTGGCGTCTCATCTGGATCCAAACTGTTTGCAAAGGCCTTCAAAATTCGGTTCCAGCACTGAAAGAGTTAAGTACTGTGAAATCACAATTGTAAATTGGAAAATATTCTGAGTGGTCATAAATTCATGCAATTGCAGGAGCATGACAGGCTGTAAATTGGTAATTGGGCAGTATTTAAAAGTGGTATAGGAAAGACTGGACAAGTTTTTAAGTATACTGAAAACCGAAAGTTTTATGGGTACACTACGATTCAACAATATCCTGTTTACTTGTGCAAAGCATACTGTACATGTATAAATATTATATCTTTACTTGTATTATGTATTGAACATTTAATTTTTTTGTAAGCAATGCACACTAGTTTAATTTTTGTTTATGTGTTGTCTCATATGTTGGTTAGATGATAATAATAAATAACTTTATTTTGACGATGGATGAAATTGCTGTCAAATACATGATAGTTCATTTTAAAATATATTTTTTTATTCAGAATTTTGTGTAAATGTACATGTATATGCAATTGTTATGTCTACAATAATTGTTGTTGTTTTTTTGTACAAAATCATGTTGTATTGGAGCAATTTTTGGATTTGCATTAGTGCATATACATACATGTATTTACTTTTGTATAAAATGTTAATAGGTTTATGTGAAGGATGCCAACGTGCCACAATTATCTTTCTTCTTTCTTTTAGATTTAGAATCAAGTAGAAAAAAAGTACTTTACAATGCATTATTTGTCTGTAAGTTGCAAGGGTTTAACTGTGTTGCTATAAAAAATGTTTTTGTTTGTTGTGGTGAAATTTGGCAGATTAAGTGTGAACATTGTAACTAAGTCTTGTGCATTGACTCAAATAAAACCTAGTATACATATTATATGGCTGGCTTGCAAAGGTTTGCATAAATAATAGGATAGAACTGATTTGTATATTAATAAATGTGTCCTGGTTGCGTCAACCTAAGAAGTCACTGTCAAAGAAAATGTTTTTAACTTGTTTCATTATTCATATTATAATATTATTAATAAACATTTTCTTATGTATCTGAAACAAAAAAACTAATTTATTGAATTTAACGTATATTCTGTATAATATTGCTATGAAAAAAACTCCTACTGACTTGACTATTAATATTTTTTCCTCTAATGTTTAAAAAAAAACAGCCCATCCGAAACACATACTATTCTTTCTGCATTCTCTCTGTGTAGTTCTGTTATGTAAGCTTTAGCCTTATACATGTAAGGAATCATTGGATTAAACAAAATGTCAGAACGCTGATCGTCTTATGTGTTGTATTGGCCCCAAATATTGCCTTCAGTCAAAATTTGTATAAATAAAGTGTTCTGCAGAGATATTGAGACATTCAAACATATTAATTAAATTGTATATGAGCCTCACTGTGGGATAATGGGGCTTAATGCATGTTCATAAAGTTTCATTCCAGATTAGCCTGTGCTGTCTGCGCAGGCTTATTTGGGGCAACACTTTCCGCTTAGACTGGATTTTCGTTAGGAAGAGAATTTGTTTAAATGACATATACTATAAAAGCAGGAAGTGTTGTCCCTGATTAGCCTGTGCGGACTGCATAGGCTAATCTGGGACTAAACTTAACGCACATGCATAATGCCCCGTTTTCGCAGAGTGCAACTCATGTATATAGTTTCACTTGAATGCCCAGGAGTCATGTCAGTCTGTGTCGCTCGGGACCGTCCATCAAACATACTCTAAAATCCTTTCTTGTTTGGTCACCCTGCGTGTTTTGCAAAGTACGAAATAGAACCTAGTACATACATTTTACAAAAGATTTTAATTTTATTTATTCATTTACAAGTTATACCAGCAAAATCAAACAATGCTGGCTGATGTCACTCACATATATTTGCAAACACATCTAATTACAAACGAACACCAACATAAAAGCGTAACATGTGCAAATAACTATTTGTATGTGTACATCAATGCTAAGTAAAAAATATTAACGAGTACCAACAGCATTCATCTTAACAGAAAACAACACCTCTTTGTCGTATACTTTTTTACAAATAAATACTTCGGGAATGAAAGAAACTGGTGTTAAAAACATCAATACTGAACCATGCACAAAATATTTGACTGAATAAACAATCATGTTGTTCATTTATAAATTAGAGTGAACAAACTTGAAAACAAACAGTAAACGGATAATGGATACATTTTGATGAAGCTTGAAGTTATGGCATTGCGTTGTCATGTACAATTTTCAGACATGCATATATATAAATTCATAATTGTTGACTGTTTATAATGAGCAAAAGTGCTCAAATTTTTAATATAATAGAAACAATGGTATCAGCATAAAATATACATGTAGATAAAGAAATTGAAGTAATCGTGAATGATTTTCTGTTACAGCCTTTAAAAAGAAAGGCTAAATTATGAGCAAATACACAAAATCAATCATATAATATTTTTCAACAAATACCGGTAAAAACTATGTAAGATACAATTTAAAACACTATGGTATAGCATGTATTATGTATTATATACGGCATGTTTATTACAACATTTTGATTATTAAAAATGAAAAAAAAATACTTACCATTATATATTTTCTTGTTTGTATATGAAAGTTTGTTTTCAGTTTCAAATTAATTTGTTGTACATATTTGGAGCAATTCATTCATAATATCAATTTAAAATTTAATATAACTTCAACACAACAAGCAATATTTAATGTGTCTAAGCTCTTAAGCCGAAGTAAATAAAGTACAGTAAAGTGAAACAGGTTTAAATGATAATTAAAATATAAACGTCCTGTTCTGGGAAAATTGGGCTTAATTCATATCCGTAAAGTTTCGCCCCAGATTAGCCTGTGAAGTCCGCACAGGCTTATCAGGGACTACACTTTTCAACTAGACTGGATTTTTTATTCTTTTTTTAACGAAAAATGCCATTAAAGCGGAAAGTGTCGTCCCTGATTAGCCTTTGGTAATCTGGGACGACACTTTACGCACATGCATTAAGCCCCGTTTCCTCAGAGCGAGGCTCAAATATATGATAAAAACTGTATTATTTGTCCTCCTCTATCTTGACGCGGACCGCGAAGTACATGAATCCCGCCCCCGCCCAGGCCGACAGCCAGGCCACGATGTCCAGCGACACGCAGATGTCTACGTCATATCCGGGCAGCCGCGCCTTGCCCACAAACACCGCAAATGCTATCATGAGGTACACTCCTGAATTCGTAAAAATGTGGGATTTATACTATTGTTTTTAACACTATTAATATCGTGTTATTGTGATAAATTTGGTGATAAGTCACAACATACGTAGCAAATAGGGTCCGTTTTGAGATATATACCCGGTACTTACGATGAATGATGGGAACTTGCCCCTGATGACAAATGAAGGATTTTCGGTAGCTTTTTTTAGAAGACAAAGCGTTGACTTACCGAACAGTACATGATCAAATTGATAATAGCACTGATCTACCGGCATGCCTGGACAGAAAAGACAGACAACAGTAGTTTCGTATGCGGAGTTTTGTAAGTAAATTAAATAGGAGTGCTGGGACACCCCGGGTCCTCACATAATGCATCAAAAAAGTGCAGAAGGACCTCATAAACTTTGAAATACAAACAAACATTCGTAATCATTTCGCTACTTACCGGCCGCCACGCCTAACGCGCACGAGACGTAGTGCACGCGGTACATGGTCTTCAGCCGGAACGTGGCCAGCACGGCAAACACGAGCGCCGCCACCGACAGCACCGCCCCGATAATGGCGAACGCGCGCGTCACCTTGATTGGCGTCAGGTCGCCATTGGAACCTGGTGTCGAAGAACGAGAACATATTCAATAAGATAGGGTTTGAAGTATTGAAAAGTTGAAAGGTAGTGTGCAATTGTTCAAAGAACCGATTCACAAAAAATTGCACATTTTTGTCATACGGGATTTTCTTACACACTTACGATATGGTTCTATTATATATTAATTCGAGGCAAACGTGCGCGTCTACCAAATATCGGTACATACGCCGCCATATATACGAAAAACAACTGAGTTACGCAAGCGTTACGGCAAACGTAACTTTACGTGTAAACATAATTTAAACGTTAATATACGAATTTTGTGGAAACGCTACTACGTATACGTTTTGCACCTACGTTTAATTTTTTAACGTACCTACACTTGTTTATAAGAAACAGTCCCAGCTGAACTGGGATCTTCAAAAGACGCTTACCAAGGTCGTCGTAGTTGCCGCAGACGTCGACAATAGAGGAGTTGTCCCCGGTGCTGTTAAAGGACTCTGGCGTGTAGTCGATGCAGTACGTCCAGAGGCCCTGCTTGGTGAGTGTCGTCTGCGTGCCATAATCAAACTCGTACCGCTCCCAGTAGGGCAGGCCTATCGCAACCGCAGCCCTGAGTGAGGAAGTACACTTATAAGCCTCCCCATATTAATACATAAATGAGCCTCGCTCTGGGAAAACTGGGCTTAATGCACGTGCGTAAAGTGTCGTCCCAGATTAGCCTGTGCCGACCACACATGCTATTCAGAGAAGACACTTTTCGCCTAGACTAAATTATGGGAAGGGACTTCCTTTTAAACGAAAAATTCAATGAAAGCGGAAAGTGTCGTCCTTGATTAGCCTGTGTGGACTGCACATGCTTATCTGGCATGGTACTTTTCGAACATTCATTAAACCTTGTTTTTTTTCAGAGCGGGAATCATATAAATGATAATAATGAATGTATTACCAAACTTGACAGGCAATTTAGTTCAAACCTATTTATTTCAGCTCAATTGTGTCGAAAGCCCGCTACAAACTTATTAAGATATCGTTAAATCCTGCGGGGAGCCAGAAGTTAATTGGTGTCTTTCAGTTATTACGTTTGAACTCTTTCTGTAGTATTTGCTCAAGCTTGTGTGGCATTTCTTGACGTTAATGTTAACGACGTCGACGTAATTTCATGTTTATAATAACAAAACTGTCGAAGGCCTAAATTTGTATTATCACACTCGTGTTTTGATCGAAACCCATTCCATTCCGATATCATAATAATTATTACTACAATCTGCTACAACAGTTTGACGGATTGTTTTAGTAACCTTATAGTGTTGACTTTTAAAATATGAAGTGAACGACGTGGCACCAACAAACACACAGAAATTTTTATTAAACGGGTTTAGTGTTAAGTTCAAATTTTCCCAACACAGGTGTTCTACAACTGACAATTCTTGTATCATTATAATGACGCACGAGCACCACAGCACCTATTTGTTTAGTTTAAATATATTAAGTTTAGCTCGATAGCATCGAAAGCATATGGCTTATTGAAAAGATATCGAGTTCGTTTCCTGGTTTCGCTTCTTGGTGTATATGGGGGAGATCTAAAGAACGCTCCCACAGCGGGATCGAACCCGCGACCGCCCGGTCGCTAGGCGGACACTTTACGCACTACGCCACGGCAACTTTTTGACAGCGAGTCTTGCACCAATGAATTTTCCATATACACATGTTCTACAAATGACAATTCCTGTGTCACTATAGCGACGCACGAGCAACATAACACGCATTGCACGATAAACCACACTTACAGCACGACCGAACAGGAAAGCATCACGATGGCCGTGTAACCCAGGAAGTTAATACTGAACGGGTAGGACTTGAACATCCTGGCTGTCGTCTAATAGGAAGTTGGATTTAATAAATATTAATAATTACACAAAAGCCGCGATCATACGTCACTCATCGGTTCATTTCAACAAATAACGCATGTCACCGTTGAAGCACCATTTTCTTATAATTTCAATGATAACTTTAATCCTGTCTTGTTAATTATCCAACGATTCGCCTTTTTGTATGTTTTTACTACATTAAACCATAAATTTTCTCGGTGTTTAACCAGTTTTATTTAAATACACGTTTATTTCTTCTATATTAGCCTAAGCAACAATTCGTGTTTTGAATACCATTTAAATTGTAAAACACAGCTAATAGCGTAAACGAGTAATATTTAAGTATCTGATTTCGAATAATTATATCAAATTTAACTTCGCTTTCATTAAAATGTCGCGGTATGTTACTCATTCTTTTAAGGCAGTAATGCTTGTAATTAGCACACACTTAACGGGTTATTGATTTCATTTGTCTTTTGTTGTGTTTCTGTCTGACCCATATTTTAATAAAGTTGTCGCTGTCAAGCACAGGCCCGTGTTCAACGTTTGCGTTTGGATTACTATGTAACAGATAACATTTATTTTGAAAGTCGTTGTCTATGTCATAATTATTATTTTATTTCGTTCGAAATAAGTCTATACGCCGAAGGTGTATAATATAATTATTATATTATTAATGCTGAACGATATTTGTCATTGCAGGCACAAGATTTATATTCGGAAAACATGATTACCTGGTATGTACGACTCATGTCTGCTATAAAGTAAACAGGAGTTCACAGAGGTCTACTGAATGGCGATTGGTACGCGCAGGGAAGGGCCGGGGAAAGTTTGGTTTGTGGTCACCAGAACCAGACTGGTGGGTTTCCTCCTTGTACTCGGATCCCCCCCCCCCCCCCCCCNGCCCAAATTGAATATATTTAAGTAAAATTTACAGCTCTAATTAAAGGTTTGTCACATTTTTCGTGCGTCTGGAAAGTTAAAAATGTAGGAATGCTGGGAAACACTCCGTGTCATCACATAATGCAGCCTCAAGTGCGGAATGAAACTTTAAACTTCAAAATATACGAGAGGACCCGAGCACATACGTAAAAAGTGGATGTAGCGGTGGCCGTACAATCGCAACCACGGGCTAAACGCGGTCCAGTTTTTACAGATATATTTAATTTAATGTTTCATATCGTGTGTAACCTGCAGGGCAACTTTCTCTTTTTTAGTTTCTTGGTGGAAACTAGCGGTATTTTGAGTAGGTATGTAGACGAGCCTGTATCACTAGGAACTGCGTTTTAATTAATTTGCAGGCAACCAATTTGTTAATAGAAACCGGACAGGGTCCTGTTTGTAAACGTCCATACACTAATTTCAATTGTCGTATATTGCAATAACATAAGATTATGTATGTTATATTTATTATTTTCGGATAAATCAGGTGATTTATTACAATAACAGTGATACAATAATTGAATTTCAATAAAAGTAAAATAATGTGTTACGGAAGAAGACCTATAATATGCTACCTTGATTTACGTCGAATTGTTGAAAAGCTGTTCATCGTGTTCGCGATTCTTGTTACGAATGTTTTGATAACAAAATGATGTAAAATGTCAATTGTAAACGGTAGCGTGGAAAGTCGAGTATGGAAAATCGCGAGCACGCACATTTGATCTAAATTTATTCTTTGACACTGTTGACTACAAAGCACTGACACTATATGCTCCTAACAATTTACGAGACAAAATAGAACTTGTTCCTTACTTAAACATGGATATTGATCGCGATACCGTATGCTTATGTATATTTAATAAGGCACATTTGTCACGACGTCAGCACTTTGATTACTGTGTGTTTTGCGCATATGTTTCAAGTGCTCCGGGTTTCTTTTTCATGAGAACAAGCCGCGTCAGCAAAGGAGCCGTTAATTTGTGTTTCGAGAGATAGTGAAGTCAATTTGTTCCCACTACTCCACGGCTCCGCTACATGCACACGATTTTTTGTTCGACAACGGCCCATTTATAGCAAATATAACAATAATTTATATTTGCACACCGACTGGACTGTTCCATTTTAAATATAGGTGCATGTTTGAAATACTTAAAGCAATGTTATGGTATATGTTTTGCACACAAAGAACATTTAATCATAACATCTATTTAAAATGTAATCTTAGAAAATGAATCATGATTGTTTCTATTGGTAACATAATTAAATAGAAAATGCACCCTTATAAATTAACTTGGTATACCCATTTTAGTATATTAAACTAATCCATAACATCATTAGTTCCTTGACCTTTTCGTGCAAAATTAGGCAGTAAACAATGGAAAATCAAGAAAAAGTTCTTAACGTTTTAGAAGGTATTGACCGCTAATATGTTGATTTAAACGTCCTAACTCCTTTATCTGCTTCATTTATTTATAGAACGCGTGTTGTCTATTTTCAGAATTCGACAAATCTCCATCTAAAAACATTCCACCGACGCTCGAAGATTACCTCAAGTCAGTCGCGAAAACTGGTAAAACAGTGTAAGTATATTTGATTGCCGTCTAATTAACGTTAAGAATTCATGTATCTAAATGGGAATTATATAAATATCAGGTAGTTTTGAAATAGTTGTTTTATTTGATAAAGATAATTCTTGTGGAAATA
Source organism: Dreissena rostriformis (assembly GCA_007657795.1). Taxonomy (NCBI): domain Eukaryota; kingdom Metazoa; phylum Mollusca; class Bivalvia; order Myida; family Dreissenidae; genus Dreissena; species Dreissena rostriformis. The sequence continues at coordinate 54,952 of VMBQ01001985.1, forward strand.
GGTTTTAATGTGATACCGTAATTTCGTTCAAGGCTCAACTTGACAAATTATGGTTGGATAAGCGTTTTGACATATCATAAGCGTATTAATAAGAGTAAATTTAATTAACTAGTGACATTTATAACAAATAAAATTTAGACCAGAGTGAAGATATTAAAATTGAAGAATTTTAAAGGGATCAACTAGCTGTAAGAGCTATTGAAAGTCCCTTAAAGACACAAGGTAGGTACAGTACACTCCACACGTTTTCCCCAAAAAACGCGCTCCCTCCGCGGATTTTTTTCTGCTAGCGAGTGTTCACGCAGCGTTGGAAAGCGAGGTGAACTCGATAAAACGCTCGGCGTTACGCCGCGTTCGCTAATTCCCGTGGCGTGTATTACTTTAGCCTAGTCGGTAAATGCAGATGATTTCCGTTCTTATCAGTGACCGCCGCGCAACGCCGCGTTAGCAGTGTGCTACTGGGCATACCAAAAAATAAAATAAAAAAATAAAATCNTTTTTTTTTTGTTTTTTTTTTTTTTTTTTATTATTATTGTTTTGTCTAAATTTCCATATGTATGAACGGTCAACGCCCGCTACGCGGGCTTTTGCCCGTATTAATAAGAGTAAATTTAATTAACTAGTGACATTTATAACAAATGAAATTAAGACCAGAGTGGAGATATTAAAATTGAGGAATTTTAAAGGAATCAACTGGCAGTAAGAGCTATTGAAAGTCCCTTAAAGACACAAGGTACATGTAGGTAGGTAGTAAAAACAAACAAGTAGCTAGTAGGGTGTTCTAAAGCCTTTAGTAAAGGAACTCCAGCTAACATGATTTATAGTACTGATTAGACCTGTTTGCTGAAGCTACCCTGTATTGAAAGTCGACCAAAATCGTAAAAATATTTATGTCTCACTATAAATCAATAATTTGGAATTATGAAGGAAATCAATGTACTGGTCATGTACATAATTCCGGCCTGTACGTAAAAAATCGGCCACCAGTGTTAAAGCATTTTCACAATCTCAACATACATATTTTGATTAGTTTTAGAAAAATCAACTAGAAAACCAACCCTACTCTCAATATTTTGCAAATGATAGAAGCATATCACTGTAAACTTTTGTATGAAAATGTCACAAACATACTACATAGCAGGAAATATTTGTCATGTGGGGAAAGTGACTTCATCGTAAATTGCGAACATTATATTCATATATGAAACAAATATATATTTTTTTTTTATTTTTTTTTTATCTAATAAACTTTAATTAAGGTTTTTCCAATAAATTGTATAAAAACATATATTCAAAACATAAAAATCAGGACCTAAATATAAACTTTTAATATATAAATTACCTCCCTTGATAAATATATTAATAGGTTACATGTTGTAAAATTAAATGTAAGCGTTTACTAAAAATTGACACTTAAGTCAATTTTTTAAACAAAATGTGTTTACTTTCTTAGCTATGTTGGAAAAAAAATGATAAAACCTATTAAAAAGCTTTTTTTTTTAGGAATTTGCAGTTCCCCATTGACAGTGCTTTTTATATTTATTATTAAAAAAAGATAAAGGAAGTAACTGGTATAATAATGCCGCAAATATTTTAAGTTTCAAGTCGAAGAAATTTGTTTGAGTAAACCCTGATTAATACTCTTAAAATGAGGACATTTGTCTAAAGATATTGGCTTGTAATTATACCTGTAGAATAAGCTAAAAAGTGGCCGATTTTTTAAGTACAATTGACCTACAAAAATTGATAGTTTATATGTCATTAATTTCTGTTCATAAAAGTAACATACACTGATCCAATTCTATCAAAATTTTCATGTTAGGTGAGTTTTGAACCCAGGATAATATATTTGAAGTTTAGTTTCAACCAGTTGCCTTAAAGAAAGGATTTTTATAAATAGCCCCCAAAGTGGCCGGAATGAAGTACACGGCCAGTATTGTATTCATATAAATTCTTGACATGCAATGTATATAGCAAATCAAAATAGTAATGTGCATCAAACAGAACCAGACAGTTTAACTAATCAGCACACGATGTACAATTTGGCCACCCTAGCTGTTTGACATTGTGAATAGTTTTTTATACAATATTTTTAAATCAGCTTTGATCCTGGGATCAGAATGTCATCACAACTTTAGATTTCTGTTATGCATAGTTTGTTGAATAACTCATTAAAAGATTAAAAACAAATATGGAAAATTATTTTATCCAGTTCTCATCATGTTAGCATTTTTAAAACATAATCTTTTTTTTAAACATGACTCTTAAATTTTCCTTTTTCAGGGTTCGGCCCTTTTATTTTATCATATTTTTTTTACGGAATACAATTTAACATTGAATATGATACAAAAACTAAAATTTATAAATGGGCAACACTGAAAAATAGTCATGGTCATGTTTTACACCATTTTATTTAAGAACCGTTCTAGTGTTTCATTATTAATGTATATCAACACTTCAGGTTCCAATGGCCCTTACTGAAGTCGTTGTTGGTCCAAAAACTAGAAATGGTTATGGATGAGTTCAATAAAGATGAGCCGTTTGAAAGAGCGAATCCTTTACCAAATGTTGAAAATGCAAAATATGATGAGATGAAGAAAAGGATCCTGGAAGCCTTGCAGAAGTTTCACAGGTGAGCAGTTACCGTTTTGTTGATACTTAAGTTTTTATGCCCCCAGTAGGGTGGCATATAGCAGTTGAACTGACCGTCCATCTGTCTGTCCGTCCGTCAGTCCGAAAACTTTAACATTGGTCCAGGGTTTTTTCAGCACTGTCTGCGCCTCCGGAAAAAGGAGGCATTCCCAAAGCAAAAGGACCCGTTCCCAATCAAATCTTGATTACATATTTTCCAATTCCATTTTTTTTTTTCAAAATTGTAAAAGTAAAAAGTAAACATAATTTATATCGAAAAACTGACTTCCCTTCATCCACGACGTAATAAATCCTTTAGGGACTCAAATAAAGTTCAGTCTTNAACAAATTTATATGTTAAACCACTGACTTATTTAAGCATGATAAATTCCCAATGTTTTGCCAAAATGAGCCGTTTCCTCGAAGCAAAAATTCCCAAAATGGACAATTTTGTCGATAAGAAATTCCCAATAGGCAGAAAAACCCCTGTGGTCATAACTTTTGCAATACTGAAGATAGCAACTTGATATTTGGCATGCATGTGTACATGTACATGGAGCTGCACATTTTGAGTGGTGAAAGGTCAAGGTCATCCTTCAAGGTCAAAGGTCAAAAAACAAAATCCAAGGGAAGTAACAAGCTTTAAAAGAGATAATTTCTATACCTGCCAAATGATAAATATAAATTTTATTTCAAAGCGGCACAGTAGGTGGGAATTTCGTTTCTGACAAACACATCTCTTGTTTATAGCTTTTTATATGATGTTTACATGGCTCTTTATTTCATTTTTTCATGGCATGTTACATTTATGTATATAATTTTTACATGGCGCTTTATATCATTTTTACATGGCATGTTATATCATTTTTAACATGGCTCTATATCATTTTTACAAAATTTACATTGGTTGAATTGTTATATCAGTTTATTGCATTTGTTATTATCATATGAGGTGACATCATTTACGTTTTCCATGAAAGTTCTTTGTCAGTTGCTGCAGATAAAACATGGGAAATGAGTGAGTTCTAAAATGCTTGATTACAAATCAGAGTTAATTATGAATTTGCAAATTTCTTGTGTGTTAATGTCTAGGTATTCTATATTTTGGTTTGCACACATTTTCTGCAAATAAATTAGAATTGTTATGTTATGTAATAATCAATGATAACACTTGTTTCGAAACTGAATATTCACATTTGTATGATGTGTATAAAAATGCAGGATATATTCAACAGTTTATATTTAAAATGGCAAAAATGTTTGCTTTATCATCATTTATCAGCCAATGATCAATCTTGGTTGTTTAAGAACTCGTACAAATTTCCCAATGGTTGTACTCCTATGCATCAGAACTGAACACAGTTGCACCAATTTTATATCAAATGATTATAGATTTTATGAATTTATGCTACTTGTAGCGGATATTAGGTCTACAAATTAGTCTTGCTCCAGGGAAACGGTTTAAAGCATGTGCGTAAAGTGTCTTACCAAATTAGCTTGTGCATTCTGCACAGGCTTGTTAGGGACAACACTTTCTGCCTTAACTAGATATTCATGAAAAAGATACTTTCTTGAAACGAAAAGTACCATAAATTCGGAAAGTTTTGTCCAGGCTAATCTGGGAGGACACTTTACCCCTTTGAACGCTGGAACCAGATTTTGAAGGCCTTTGCAAACAGTTTGGATCCAGATGAGACCCCACAAAACGTGGCGTTTCATCTGGATCCAAACTGTTTGCTATTCTGATATTGGTCTTTGAAAAAAAGTGAAGAAAATGATGATTTTAGAAATTCAGCAGATGACATTTTAGCAGACGACAAATATCCCAGCATGCAAAGGGTTACACACATGCATAAAACCTCGTTTTCCAAGAGCGAGGCTAAACTCTATGTATATTTCAGTGCTCCATTTACCGTACAGCGTCTGTGTGAACTAGTAACCTCACCCAAGAAACACTACACACAGTGTGATAAGTTCCTCAGGGGAATAGAAAAGGTTAACTTGCTTTTATAGTTTTTATGAATTATAAATAAATAATGTAAAGAAAAGTATGTTTACAATATGAAAAAAAACTTGGTCATTAATTTGACATTAAATGCTGTGTATATTCCATTCGCACCAAGAGTTTTCAACGATAGACATTGTAAAATGCTTGTCATAAATAACAGTTTTCAGATAAAAAAACAAACATGATTTACATTCAATAAACTTATTCCAATTAAATATGTATTGAATCCTTTTTTATTGGCTAGGGCCAATGCTTCACAGACTGTTTGTCCATTCAAAATAAGTAAAAAGAATTGAATGGATCATTTTCAAGAATATACTTTATGAAATCCAAACAACAAAATACTAAGCAATTTCAAGCGCTTATCTATATCATGTTGTAAGGTTAGTAAATGCAGTGACAGCATTTCAGCACTTGAGTCTAATATCAGGGTATGTTTCTGTACATTCCAGAACGTTCTAGTAGTCACTACTGTTGATCCGCATGGAAGGTAAGAGAATTTGGGTTCAGGTTGTAATGACGCTATAACACTACCATGTTTACAGAAAAATAGTACAGATTTAAATTCTCTCGAAGATATATGTTGCTGCCATGTTGCAAATAAAAATTATGCAATAATGTACTTTAAAGTCAGTTTGTAAAAAGAAATTGTACATGACCATAGCAATATATTGCTGAAATACTTACGTTTTATAATAATTAGTAAAAAATAAATGATTTAACCCTTTGAGCGCTGGAACCGGATTTTGAAGGCCTTTGCAAACAGTTTGGATCCAGATGAGACGCCACAGAACGTGGCGTCTCATCAGGATCCAAACTGTTTGCTATTCTGATAGTATTCTTTTAAAAAAATTCGAAGAAAATGCTTATTTTAGAAATTCAGCAGACGAAATTTTAGCAGACAACAAATTTCCCAGCATGCAAAGGGTTAAGCTGTTGTGAATGATTTATCTAGGAAAAGTCTTGCATAAGGATGTGATAATCTTATTGTTTTGTTGTTATGTCGTAAACGCAATTGCAAGTTTAGTAATTCACCTTTATTGGTAGCATATGAGCCTAATTTTTAGAAAACAGGGTTTTATTTCTTGCGTAAAGTTTCATCCCAGATTAGCCTGTGCAGTCCACACAGGCTAATCAGGGAAGACACTTTATGCGTGAACTGGATTTTTGCTGAGAAGAGACTTTCTTTAAATGTAAAATACCATAAAAGATGAAAGTGTCTTCCCTTTACTAGGCTGTGCAGACTGCGCAGGCTAATCTGGGACAACACTTTGCATAAAGCCGGGTTTCCCAGAATGCAACTCATATTTGTTTACATGTAGGAAAATAGTGTCGGAGTCTCGGGTTATGGTGAATGGCATGGACTCCAATGGCGTGGATCAACAGCACGATTCAGTGAACGAATTCACAGACGAGAGGCCATTTGGGTCCGTACCTCAGATAGACTGGTCCTCAAATCACGCAACTGCAGTGTGGCCTGCTAAATCTAAAGCCGAGATCCAGTCGAGTAAAAATAATGAAAAAGATTCTAGTTCTGTAGAAAAAGAAACTATACACGAAAGTAAGAAAGATGAAAACAAATCTGTTAGTGAAATGACAGTCGAAAATGAAGCAATGGAGGAATCTGATTCAGCCTCGGATACCCCAGAAGATACGAAGGAAGGTAACGTTAATATGAACAATGGTGCAAAGGAGGTCCATCAAAGTCAAGTAGTCTCGGACAGTGTTCGACTGCCACCGACGTCCACCTTGTTTTCTCGTATAGAAAAGAATGAAAAGCAGGATAGTGACAGTGAGGACAGTGTAACAGATACAGAGACAACAAAGACAAAGAGAGGCGAAGAGCAATCAGTGTCAGAGAAAACAGACGGTCCTGTAGCCTTAGAAACACCGCCAAGTCCTGTGGATTCAGAGGAACCAGAAACAGAGTCAGTTCTATCACTTGACAAGTCAGTAGAGTCTGTAGAGACAAAGTCAGTGGTTCAAGATCCAGATTCATCTTTAAAAGCTGAGGAATCTCCTGCTGAGAAGGCCACTGAAGCAATTGAGGGGGTTGAAACCACTACTCCGGAGATAGTGATCACAACAGTGAATGAGGAGGAAGGACCGCCAGAAAAGAAGGTGGGTTCAAGAGCCATTCTTAGGGTTACAGGTTCTTATCAACGCCTATAAGTTTTGGGATGCTTTGCTACCTTCATGAATCTTATTTACCCAAGGTTTGTGCTGTGAAATTTGAGTGACCAATAGTAGCATGCAATTTTTAATTAGCTGACAAAGCTGTGTAGGGGTATAAGTGATTTTGTTTGGGACAAAGCTCTAGTTTAAAGCACTCTCAGAGATTTCAAAAGAAGCAGTAGACTCTTGCACAGAATCTGCCTCGTAATGTATTGTTAGCATTCTATTGCACTTAAGTTTATGCAGAACAATATTTTTGCATACTATATAACAAAAATGAAGAAGGAAAATAACTCCTGACTTCAGTATTTTGACCTGTGAACATATCGTTTGACCCCTGAACATTTCAAGCTTAACTGATTTTGCTTCCAGGTTTTCAAAATCTTTTGAAATCCTTAATTCTTTATATATTCTGGTTATTTACCTTTCCCAATGTATAGCATTTACTGATAAATTTACAATTAAGTTAACTAAATTAAAGTAAAGTTAATTGGTGAGTGGGTGAATAGTTAAATGGTATATCTTTGTTTCTGGACGCACAACTCCATATTACACGAGACTGACATTTCAATGTTAACCAACATTATACCATTGTATGCTTTGTGTGTGGCTGCAGATGAAGCTCAGTCCAGTGAAAGACAACAGCGCTGTGCCTAGTTCCAGTCTGGTGGGACAGCCTGACGATGAGGAGTCCAGAGGTACAGTTGACCCTTTGAGCGCTGGAACCGGATTTTGAAGGCCTTTGCAAACAGTTTGGATCCAGATGAGACGCCACAGAACGTGGCGTCTCATCAGGCGCCACAGAACGTGGCGTCTCATCAGGATCCAAACTGTTTGCTATTCTGATAGTATTCTTTGAAAAAAAAATCAATGAAAATGCTAATTTTAGAAATTCAGCAGACGACATTTTAGCAGACGACAAATTTCCCAGCATGCAAAGGGTTAATCTCTTGGTTTGCATGAGCATTTGAGCCTCGTTCTGTGAAAACTTGGCTTAATGCATTTGCTTAAAGTGTTATCATAGATTAGCCAGGCTAATCAGGGAAGACACTTTCTGCCTTAACAGGATTTTCGTTTAGTAAGTAATATTATTATTTACAGGAGACTTTCTTTGAACAAACAGATCCATAAAATCAGAAAGTGTCGACCCTGATTAGCACAGGCTAATCTGGGACAACACTTTACGCTTATACAGTAAGAACAGTTTTCCCAGAACGAGTCCTTTTTGCATGTGAAATGTTGTGAAGAGTTTTGGAATAACCTTTATAACCCGGTGTTATGAAATTGAGGTTATCAAAAAATATTATTTTTTTGTGTAATCTTATGTTACAAGAAAAAGTTGATATTTGATACATGTACATACTGATGCACCTCAGAATGGTATAATTTTACTAACAATCTATGAAACACACTTTTTGGAAGGAATTTGTTGTTTTAACAAGTCATAGTATGTCTGGTTATTTGCTGTTATACAAGTCTGTTAAATGTGTGAGATCGGCACTCAATGTAAGGATCCAAGTCGCCGTGGTGTATTGGATATGGTGTCCGCCTAGCGACCGGGAGGTCATGGGTTCCATCCCCACTGTGGGAGCAGTCTTAATATCTCCCCCAAAGATGCTAAGTACTGGTTCCACCCAGTAAACGGACTCAAGAGCCTAGTAGGTTTTCAATGATATCGAGCTACAATGAATATGTTTAAACTAATGTAAAGATTGTTGATTTACTTATTTCTAGGCTTTGAGGTTGTAAGTGACAATGTAGAGTCCAATGAAGAGGAGGCCAGTTCAGAGACCTCAGAAAAATCAGCTGTTGATGTCAAGAGAGACGAAACTGAAGAAGCAGCTATCACTAGTGATACACCTGAACAAGCATGTGCAGTTGACACACCTGTACCTGAAGCGGACCAATCTAAAGAGGCAGCAAAAGAAGAAGAGAAACTAGAAATAGCACAAACTAAAGAAGACTCGGGGAAGGATGATGTACAAGTTGCAGCTAGCAGCCAAGAAGAGAAAGGAGAACTGACAGATCAAGTTAAGGAAACAGACGTAAAGAAGGATCAGGAGACGGAGCATGAAAACGCAATGACGGACAATGCAGCAGAGGAACATTTGGTGCAGGATGAAGATGCTATGGAAACGGAAAATACGGAAAATACAACTGAACCTGCAGGCGAATTAGCTTCAGTAGAGGACCCACCTTCAGATGAAAGTGAACCTATGGACCATGAATAAATAGCTGTAATGTGTGTTTTATGAATGTTTTGTGGGTCAGATTTATTTTTCTCCCGATGGTGTTAAATGGTCTTAGCATGCTCATTAAGCAGAATAAATGGAAAGGGCTTTGCACATGTCGGCCATGTTTGTGTTGGCATTTGTGGCATTGATTGGGTTGTAACAGTAGGAAGCTCATATCTTTCATTACGCAATGGCATTTATTAATTCACAGCAAGAGTTTTGTTGATAAAATTGTGTTGATGTAGAATTCATGTTCATTTGTTGAAATGTTAATTTTATGAACAAAACTCCAAAAAAGTGCGAATAATAAGTGTGAAACACGGCACACACTCTCTGCATTCCATGTCGGAGTTTTGAACTTTGAACGGGGGAAGATATTTGCTTTTGAAGCTACGCTTACATGTTACATAGATAAAAAATGTAGCAATCACATTGGGCTAAATGTTTTTAGCATTTTAATTCATAATTCAATTAATTAGCAAATTGTCAATTGCATACATGTATTTATCACATGTGAAATTAATGTTAATAAAATTGTGATTTTGTCATACCGGTGTTGCTTTTGTCTTTCAAAATACTCCTAATATTCTTCCTGCTTGTCAGATTTAAATGAACGACATGTGCCTGGGATGGTCTTTTAATAAGTATGTTCTGTTCATTTGTATGTATAGAAAACTTGATTATATAGACTGTACCTTTGTAATTCATCATGCAATTTAAATTGACTTTCCACAAATGACATACCATGATGAAACATAACAGCATGTGTCACAACCTTCTCCCTACCTGAAGAGTCATTTTCACGCTTGGAGGTCAAAGGTCAAATTGTCCATAAAACAGCTTGTCCAGACAAGAACGTATAATTGTCAATCATCACGCAATTATAAAATAACTTACCACAAATGAAAACCAAGAGGAGACGGCATGTTGCGTCTCCCTAGCTCAAAGGTCAAGGTTACAAACATGTCAGCTTGTGTGGACTGAGACTTTTTCATTCATTATTATGCAATTTTAAAATAACTTCAAAATTGACTACCATGAGGAGAGAATGTGTTGCGTGGTTAATCTGTCTGCCTACCTTAAATGTCAAGGTCAAACTTAGAGATAAAAGCTTACATTTTGCCATTAAACAGCTTGTCCAGGCTGTAACTTGATCATTCGTCATGCAATTTTAAAATTATTAACCAAAAAATGTCTATAATGAGTAACATGGAAAATAGATTATATGGAGCTTTATATATATCATGGTAATTGCATCATAAATATTGAAAATGATTATACAAATGAACATCGCTCTGTGAAAAGGGGGTTTAATGCATGTGCGTAGTGTCGTCCCAGATTAGCCTGTGCAGTTTGCACAGGCTAATCAGGGATGACACTTTCCGCCTAAACTGGATTTTCGTCAAGAAGAGTCTTCCTTTAAACGAAAAATACAATACAGCAGAGTGTAGTCCCTGATTAGCCTGTGTGGCACAGGCTAATCTGGGACGACACTTTTACCCATGCACTAAACTCCCTTTTCACAGAGAGGCTCATATTGTTATAACATTTAGCAAGTGCCGCACCATCCTGTCATTAATGTTAAGATGTTTTTTCTTAATTCCATGTGGCAATTCTTGGAAGACCAGTGGAATTCAAAGTAATTTTTACTGCCGTCAATAAACTTTTAACTGATCCTCCCACTATTAATCATTGTCGGTTCAGGTACTACTTAAAAGTACCCCGGATACTCTTAAGTGTACTACGAAGTACTCCGGGTATGGAAAATATACTAAACAAGTGATGTGTTTGAGAAACACTATGTCCCCTTTTGAGCGATTTCGACCCATATATTTGACCTTTGACCTTTCACCGCTCAAAATGTGCAGCTCCATGAGATACACATGCATGCCAAATATCAAGTTGCTATCTTCAATATTGCAAAAGTTATGGCCAATGTTAAAGTTTGTGCAAACAAACCCAAACAGGCTAAAGTGTCGTCCCTGATTAGCCTGTTTGGGTAACAGACAGGGCAAAAACAATATGTCCCCCAGTATAGAATGGGGGACATAAACAGTACCCCTGAGTAGTGCAGAGTGCCTTTAAGTGTATTTTGCGTAACCGTGGTAGATTGTAGTATACTTAAGAGTACCTTGGGTACTTTTAAGTAGTACCTTGGCCGACAACGACCAAGTGAGCCCAACAATATGGCTAATTACAAACTTGTAAATATTTGCATACTTAGAACACTTCATATTTCAAGTTGATTTATTTCAAAACAATAAAGTAGGCATGTTATGAAAGNATGTGTTTGAGAAACACTGTGTCCCCTTTTGAGCGATTTCGACCCATATATTTGACCTTTCACCACTCAAAATGTGCAGCTCCATGAGATACACATGCATGCCAAATATCAAGTTGTTATCTTCAATATTGCAAAAGTTATGGCCAATGTTAAAGTTTGTGCAAACAAACCAACAAACAGACAGGGCAAAAACAATATGTCCCCCAGTATAGAATGGGGGACATAAACAGTACCCCTGAGTAGTGCAGAGTGCCTTTAAGTGTATTTTGCGTAACCAAGGTAGATTGTAGTATACTTAAGAGTACCTAGGGTACTTTTAAGTAGTACCTTGGCCGACAACGACCAAGTGAGCCCAACAATATGGCTAATTACAAACTTGTAAATATTTGCATACTTAGAACACTTCATATTTGAAGTTGATTTATTTCAAAACAATAAAGTAGGCATGTTATAAAAGTATTTATCGAAACCTTTTATAAATAATAATTAATATACATGCCTGAATTTGAATATTTATGGAATACAAAACAAATACATGTACAATGTACAACCCTGCTTTAGTGTAAAATAAGATGTTTCATGTCTTTCTATAAATGCAACATGTAATTTACCGGACAACACATATAAACAATTGATGATACATGGGTTATCTTAAATGTAGCATTGTGGTAACTTATTTTGTTAGCAGTTATAATTATCATCATTGAGCACAATTTGATTTTAATTAATTATATAAAAAATACATGTTAAATATTAATTTGCTTTTCATCTAAATAACAAAATGGCACATAGATAATTGTCATTGATATACAAGCTATTTGAAAACAACGTTTTGTAGAGTAAAAACATTATGGGCTCAGAAATTTAAATCACAAAACATAACATTATGGACTCGAAAATTTATATCACAAAACATAACATTATGGACTCGAAAATTTAAATCACAAAACATAGAATTATGGACTCAAAAATTTAAATCACAAAACATAATGTCAGTATTCGCAGATGAAAGTCCATTCCCACTGCACTATATCAGTTTTGACGTGGGTGACATCAGGTGGCCTCCATGCTGGAAAACGCGTCCTCGTCATCATAGTCCCATACCTACCACACAAATAGTGGGCAAACCGCTATCACAGGAAAAAGGGGCTAATTGCATGTGTGTAAAGTGTTGTCCCAGATTTACCTGTGCACTCTGTAAAAGCTTATCAGAGAAGACCCTTGCGGCTATTATGGTATTTTTTCGTTAAAAGGGAGTCTCTTCTTAGCGAAAATTCAGTTTAGGTGGAAAGTGTTGTCCCTGATTAGCCTGTTTGGGCTAATCCTATACAATACTTTACGCACATGCATTAAGCCCTGTTTTCTGAGAGCGCGGCTCTGAGCATTTATATAATGAAAATTGGCATCGAAACTGCAGTAAATTTTGTAAATTACAAAAGTCCTTCAGTATGTTGCTGACTAAAAGTCTTAAATATGTTTATTTTACCCCTACAAACCATGTCAGAGAGGGGATATATTGGAATGACTGTGCTGGTAGGTCAGTCGGTCAGTCATCTTAAATTATTGTTAGTTTGTGGAGACAACTGTTTCCACATTTCTCAAGTACAACTTCAAATATGCCATCATCATCATGTGTACCCGTATATGTGCAAGACATTTCACATACGCATTGATCCTAACACTCCAGTTTAATTTGAAATGAAAGCCTACAAATTGGTGTATGTGGGGGCGGTATTAGCAATGTTTCTGACAAACCTCTTATGCTATGCTCCTTATTCACCACATTAAAAATATAAAACATGGGTTTTCACAAGGATTGTTGTACTAAATGTTTCACTTTAGTAGTAAAATAACATTTCCCTTAAGGTTTTTGTGCCTACTGGTCTTACTAACTCATATGAAACGTTTTCACAATGGACATTGTATATGAATTTTTCCGCTTTAGTAATAAGTTATGATTTCACTTAAGATTTTTATGCCTACTGGCCCCCGTACCTCAGCCTCTGCAGTCTCTTGGTGCATGGCGGTGAGTCCGGTCAGGTCCTCGAGGTAGTGGGGCTCATTGAACGCCTTCAACAGGAACTCAAACCCTCCACTGCGGTACTCCTCTATCACCTGGCACAATACAGGAATACAGGGAACCAATAACTACTCAAACCCTCCACTGCGGTACTCTTCTATCACCAAGCACAATACATGAATACAGGGGACCAATTAATAGTCGAACCCTCCACTGTGGTACTCCTCTATCACCTGGCACAATACAGGCATAAAAAACAATAATTAACCCTTTCCCGCTCAGAAGCAAAGTGAAAAATGCTATATGCAACCAGCATAAAACCAGAACAGCCTCCAAGTAACTTAGCAGTAACTTAGCAGTAACTTAGCAGTAACTTAGCAGTATCTTAGCAGTAACTTAGCAGTAACTTAGCAGTATCTTAGTATCTTCAGTATCTTAGCGTTGGAAATAAAGCCTTAAAAAATTGAATCTATTCACAAAGGACTTTAATGTACTTTTTGAAAGGGACTTTACACGCATACAAATGCATATTGGAGCGGTATTGGGTGAATCAGAAGACAAACTTTGATCACTGTGGCATTTAAAGTTTAAGTGTCCTAGGATTTGAAATAAGTACAGGATATTTTTTGATTTCGGTACATTATCAATTTTTAATTCACAAGTGAACAGAGAAATTAATATTTTTACGAGTGGTGCAGCCACGAGTGAATACATTTATTTTCTATGTTCATGATTCATGAGTAATCTAATTTCATTTGTTCCATGGAAAACACAAAATGTCTTCAGTATTTTTCAAATATTTTGTTTTGAACACATGCATTTTGATTCAAAACAAACAAAGCTTAAAATTCAAGATCAAATTTATACTTTATAAATCTTGTGTTTTTTATAACTTTTAGAGAGAATTTAAAAAACACTCTCAGACTTAGCTTCAAACATCCTAAAAAAAAGGTTTAATTTGCTTAAAACCCAACAACTCAATTACGACCCTCATCTGTACCTTATGTGAGCAGGCTGTACATTTGTCAAAGGCTCTACTGGCAGGAAGTATCTGCTGGAATCTGGACAGGAAGCCTCGCATCTTGTAAAAACAAACAAGATCTTATGCGCCGCTTTCTTTGAAAACTGGGCTTCATGCATGTGGGTAAAGTTTCGTCCCCAATTAGCCTGTGCAATCCGCACAGGCTAATCAGGGACGAAACTTTCCGCCCAGAGTGAATTTTTGTCTTAAAGTTGCAATATCAATACAATCTTCTACACAAACTTCTGTAATTACAGCTCTGTGATAAAGTAGCATCATTCTTATGAAGATGTGCCAAACATCAGCTTAATATGTCTAGTAACTACGCGTATGTTACCTTGACCTTAGATCTCTTGATTTAAAAATCATTAAGGGACATCCTCCTTCAAGACGGACTAGCAAACTATTATTTGTGGTCCTAAGAATTCTCTAGATATTTTGCGGAAACTAATTTCATGATACGAGCCCTTTTGACATTGACCTTTGAACTGATTACCTCAATTTTAATACGCGTCTTACTTGCCACCCAAGCAACCACTACACCAATGTGCATGACTGTAGGTCAAAGTGTTTCAATTGATTGTGTAGAAACAAATTTCCTGTAACATGCCCTTGTTACCTTGACCTGTTGACCTCAAAATCAATATGCGTCATTATTTCCTCACAACTCACAAGCATACTATTTCGGTGATCATAGGTAAAAGCATTCTTTAGAAATAATAAAGAAACCAATTTCTTAATACAAGGTCATGTGACATTGACCTTTGATCTGTTGACCTCAAAATGTAACCACTCAACCCATTTGCATAATTGCATGTCAAAGCGTTCTCAAAAAAATAGTGTGAAAGCAAATTTCTGTTACACGACCCAGTGACCCTGACCTTTGTGCTGGTGAACTCAAAATTGATAGGCATCTTCTCTTTTTAAAAAGTAACAATTTGTATGATCTTAGGTCAAATCAGTCTCAAGAGATATTGCAGAAACAAATTTACAATGACAAGCCCCCATGACCTTGACCTTTGACACTTTAACCTCAAAATCAATAAACGTCTTCCTTTCCTCCCAAGTAACCTTTATGCATGTTTGTAAGTCAATGCGTTCTCTAGAAATTGCCTGGAAACGAAAGGTGAATGGACCTACAGACCTATTGACGGACGGAGAAATGAAAATTAACTTCTCTGAAGAGGGGGGCATAACAAATACAAACTATAACTTTTTAAAAGCTAAAATGGTATTGAACAAAGTGAAAGTCCCTTACTTGGTGAGGTACCAGCCCCAAGGGGCAGTCAGTTTCTGACCCCGTATCACTGTCCCCTATATCTGCAGGGGCGCGGCCCCTATCCGGGTGCTGTAGCACGGAGACTAGAAGCTCCACCGCCAGCGCGCTCGCTATGAACGACATGCCAGGCCTTGACACTGTGCACTGCTGGTCAAGTGTTCGGTCCCTTGTAGACTAATATGAATGGGTGATAATTAGTGGATTCTCCATTTTGCTCTTTATATTTTATATTCTCAATACACTACCGGTACTACGTCTTGGTTCCCCAAGGCAGACTGTTAACCCTTTGCATGCTGGGCAATTTGTTGTCTGCTAAAATAATAGCAAACAGTTTGGATCCTGATGAGACGCCACGTTCTGTGGCGTCTCATCTGGATCCAAACTGTTTGCAAAGGCCTTCAAAATCCGGTTCCAGCGCTCAAAGGGTTAAGACTATTCATTTTGCTTTAATACTTTACATTTCCTGTCAGTAAGCATAATGACCCAACTGTTAGGATCATTTGCTAGTGATCTAATATTATTACCCTTAAGACATTCCTGGGTGGAAAACTGAGCACTGCTGTCATTTTACTATAACTTTAGAATTTAGAATTTAATGGTAAAACTATAATTCATAAACACCCACCCAATTTAGGTACTCAGTCCTTTAATTAAATCAAAGTTATTAAAGGGACCTGTTCATGTTTTGATAACTTGACAACATTGAAAAAAAATCGTTTTAAAAGCTCTAAAATATCCATTATATGCGCCTGTTGATGATTTAAAAACCTGAAAATTATAAAGAGTTACAAACGCAAAATGATTGAATAATTTGGAAAGTTCTGTTGTTTTCGTTTTTTTTAGTTACATTATGAGGATTGCTTATATAAAGTATAAAATACGTCATGACTTTACCAGCACCGATGGTGAAGTGGTTTAAGCGCTAGACTTTTACTCCAAGGGTCAGTGGTTCGAGTACAGGTGGACTTTTTTTTCTTAATTTAATTTTATTTTTGTTTTTTACTGGAGCTCTTTAGTTCCGATGTTTACATATATCAATTTTAAGCATTTAATGACAAACTTCAAAACATGCCAAAATCTGTGAACAAGTTCCTTTAATTATTGTTGTCAAAAATATATTTTTATGCCGGTAATTCAGTTTGTTAAAATGATGATAACACAGTTATGTTTTATGCACATCAGTTAATTTATAAGAAGTATTTTGAAGTTAATTCTGGAAAGATACGGAAAGAGATTCCCTGTATAAATGATTGTAGCTTTTATTCACACCTTCTATCATATTCAGTAATCATTTTTTATATTCAAAAGATGTTCATGCTTACATCTCCCGGGGCTACCACATCATTGCAGAAATAACAGCCCAGCTGGTCCCCTGCTATCACTTTATTAAATGGCACATTATGCTGTAGGCTGGGACCCGATGCTGAGTATGACTGGTTCCCGTGTCTCATCACCAGGAATGTATCAAAGCCCAGAGCTGCACATATCACAGTCTAGATGTGAAAAAATAATGTGGAATTAACAGAAAGTTACACATAAATTATACTGCACTGACATATTTTAAATAAAGGTCCTTAATAAAATTGGTATTTTGGATTAGACTGCTTTTCATTGGACTTTCTTGAATTTTTTTATTTTCAAATTATACTTGAGCTCAAAAATAAGCATTCCACTGACCTGTATAATGCCAAGATAACAGAAATTCTCAAAATCATTAAACAATCTGATAAAAGCGTTACTAGCCTTGTTATTAGCCGCAGCCATTACTGTAGGAAGCCATCTGCTTTCCCGTGTGTCCAGGAGCAGAAATACCACATCATGGGCAGACACAAGACTAGCCAGCTTCTCTACGTCCTGCCTCGTCTGTTCTTGTGCACTTTCTGGAAAAAAACTGCCCTTTGTTAGCTGTTAGTTTAGTTTAAACCTATTTATTTAAGCTTGATTGCAACGAAAGCCACAGGCTTATTGAAACGCTCTCGAGTCCATTTCCTGGGACTAGAACCAGTACTAGGTGCCTTTCAGGGGAGATCGAAAGAACGCTTCCACAGTGGGGATCAAACCATGACCTCCAGCTGTTGATGTATATTGGGAAAATAACTACTTAACCCACTCAGATCATTTGAATTAAAGACCTTTCTTACTGGATTAAAGATTTAAAGGCTTCATTTCCAACCCTAAGATCCTGATGAGCAGCAAACAGCATAAAACCTGAACAGACTGCGAGTTACTCGCCTCTTTTAAAGCCTCTTTCAATCGAAATTAATTCAATTCATGCTAAAATGGCATTATTTCTAATGAAAGAAAAGGAACTATTTTTACTAAGAAAACTATTTCTTTTGTATAATGTTCAGTTAATAATCTTAATAATTGAAAGCCCTGCCTGCAAATGCAGCAATACGTTTGTCACAAAAGTATTGTTTTATCAAAATTCACTCCAGAGGCATCATAACCAATCCCTAGTATTGAAACTATACAATTAACCCTTTGCATCCTGGGAAATTTGTCGTCTGCTAGAATGTCGTCTGCTGAATTTCTAAAATTAGCATTTTTTTATATTTTTTTTCTAAGACCACTATCAGAATAGCAAACAGTTTGGATCCTGATGAGACGCCACGTTCTGTGGCGTCTCATCTGGATCCAAACTGTTTGCAAAGGCCTTCAAAATCCGGTTCCAGCACTCAAAGGGTTAACAATTCCAAATCATTGTTATGTGACCAATTTAAATGCATTGTTTGTATTTGGGCAGGTAAGATGTCAATCAAAGTTTAATTTTTTAAGAAATTGTGGAAAGGGGCTTTTACAATTAAAAATGAAATCAAAATTACGGTCGATCAACCTCTATCTGCTGTTATCCTGCAGTTTATTTTGAGGAGAAGTGTTTGTTTACAGTGATTTTTTTGCCCAAGATTACAGCCTGTTTCCCAATGGCAAAACGTAACATTTTTCCCCAAAAATCTGACCAAAATTTCCCCCCAAAATTTGCCAAACTTTTCTAATAAACTCAATTATTGGTTTATTTAGCTTATTATACAGCAATATCATTCTGTAGCACTTAATAATCTAAATTTTAAAATGCATTTAAACATGCACTTTTAAACAATTTGAATACTGTAATTTATAATCCTACTAATAATGTTTCATTTTTTCCCATTTCATGGTTTATCGTGCTATTTTTCCCAATCCAAAAGGCACAGGCTGTAATATATAAAGCACAAAAAATCACTGGTTGACTCACCTGGTACAGCATGGCCTGGCATGGGAATGGAAAGACTGACCCCCTCAGCAGTCTGAAATAAGCGAGGTCTGATAATTGACCAGTAGTAAAAATATACATCAGGGCCACCTATCTGTTTGTGTAAGATTGTCTGTCTAAGGACTTGAAATAAAACAGTTAATTGATATTTATCATTGAAATAAAAACCTGTAATTTGCAGTCCCCACAGGCTTATCAGGGACGAAACTTTCCTCTTTTATGGTATTTTTTGTTTAAAGAAAGTCTTTTCTTGGCGAAAATCCAGTTAAGGCAGAAAGTGTCGTCCCAGATTAGCCTGTGCAGACTTCACAGGCTTATCTGAGACGACACTTTACGCACATGCATTAAGCCCAGTTTTCCCAGAACGCAGCTCATTTGAAGATGAATGCCTCCTTTTTGTTAACGTGCATACCACGCCTGGGAAGATCCTCCTCAGGGCCTCGGCTGCAGCCTCTGCCTTAGGACGTCCCCCGGGCTCACTGCGGCAGTCGTCAAACACAAACAGCGTCTGACGCACTGGATTGCTGTAGGACACTCGACCGCTGTCCACCAGAGTGATTGTACGCACGCCCCAGCCCTGCGTGAAATTCACAAAAAATGCTGCTTTTTGGACAGCTGATACTTCAAAACTAACAGTTATATAAAAATAATAAATTTACCCTAATAATTTGTTGTATCTGATTTTTGATTAAAATCTTTGAAACTCCAACCAATTGTTAAAATAAATATCAGCAAAACAAAATCTGAATCAAGATAAAAATTGACCAGTATCATATCATTATATTGTTATAACATACTTACTGGAAGATATAAAACAACACAAAAATCAATACCATTATATCAATGAAGACTGTATATTTTTAAAGCAGAAAACATAGATGGCATATTACCAGCAAACACCTGGCCACATTACAGCCCAGAGTTCCTGCACCTAGCAACAGACACCTGGCCCTGGATACAGTTTCTAGGTCAAGGTTTGGCAGCAGTCGCCAGCGCATCAGCTTCAAGTTCAAGTCCACGGCTGCTTCCGCCAACCTAAAGTGACCATCATAATTTCAGTCAAACCTAAAGTGACCATTATAAACTTAGTCAAACCTGAAGTGAAAGTTTTAAACTTAGTCCAACCTGAAGTGACAGTAATTAACTTAGTCCAACCTGAAGTAACAATTATAAACTTAGTCCAACCTGAAGTGACAATTATAAACTTAGTCCAACCTAAAGTGGCCATTATAAACTTAGTCAGACCTTAAGTGACCATCATTAACTTAGTCCAACCTGAAGTGACCATTATAAACTTAGTCCAACCTGAAGTAACCATTATAAACTTAGTCCAACCTAAAGTGACAATTACAAACTTAGTCCAACCTTAAGTGACCATTATAAACTTCGTCCAACCTTAAGTGACCATTGTAAACTTAGTCCAACTTGAAGTGACCATAATAAACTTAGTCAAACCTGAAGTGACCATTATAAACTTAGTCCAACCTAAAGTGACCATTATAAACTTAGTCAAACATGGTGTGACCGTTATAAACTTAGTCGAACCTGGTGTGATCATTATAATCTTAGTCAAACATGGTGTTACCATTATAAACTTAGTCAAACCTGAAGTGACCATTATAAACTTAGTCCAACCTGAAGTGACCATTATAAACTTAGTGCAGTCTGAAGTGACCATTATAAACTTAGTCCAACCTGAAGTGACCATTATACACTTATCCAACCTGAAGTGACCATTATACACATAGTTCAACCTGAAGTGACAATTATAAACTTAGCCCAACTGGAAGTGACCGTTATAAACTTAGTCCAACCTGAAGTGGCCATTATACACTTATCCAACCTGAAGTGACCATTATACACATAGTTCAACCTGAAGTGACAATTATAAACTTAGTCCAACTGGAAGTGACTATTATAAACTTAGTCCAACCTGAAGTGGCCATTATACACTTAGTCCAACCTGAAGTGACCATTATATGACCTCTGTTTTGTGGCCACTTTTGATCACAGGGTCATGAATTGACCAAATGTTTTTTTAAGATTCAAATTTTATCTATTTTCAGCACTGGAGACCTTCATACACATTAGGTTGGAACAATTTGAACAACTTTGAAAGAGGAGTAACCAAGGATCATTTCTGTGAGGTCTTTAAAAATCTGCCCAGTGGTAAAGGAGAAGATTGTCATTTGTATAAAAAGTTTACACAAGATGGAGGCCAGACTAAAGTTTGTTTTGAAAGCTATCCTAGTGCACTTTTCTCATAAGTGAGCTAAAAACAAGCCATTGTCTGTATTATACCTAACGTGCCAATATAGACTGTATTACATTATTACATAATTGTACATTCATTTTGAAACATATCCATGCTCTGGGAAAATGGTGCTAAATGCATGTGCGTAAAGTGTCGTCCCAGATAAGCCTGGGTATTCGGCACAGGCTAATCAGAGTCGACTTTTTCTTACCTAGTTGGGTCCATGGAATCAATAAGATTGACAAAGCGTGGCCCAAGTTTACCTCTCTCGTTCTTCTCCCACCCAACAACCTTTGGTAGATCTGTTAACAAAACACAACATGTTTAAGAATATATATCAAGTACAGATGAATGTTTTGTTCCACTTTCAGACATAGGTGTAAAATTGGAACAGAAGAATTTCGTTTAACGCATGTTTGCTGAAATAAGTATACTGGGTGTCAATGAATGATTATTTTGAAAAAAACATTAAACCTACATACATCGACATGGACAATGTTGATACAACATGAATAATCAATTGAAGGTATAAGTCCATAATTTTTTCTTCAATATATCTCAAATTGAAATATTTTTTAATTACTAAAAGATGATGTTTAAAAACAGATTGCAACATGCATTTTACAATGTATATGTTAAAAAAGGCTCGGTACTAATAATAGGTAAACTGTGTTTTAAGCCAAGTACTGGGAAAACCGGATTTAATGCATGTGCACAAAGAATCGTCCCAGATAACTTTAATGAAATATTTTGTTTAAAGCACTCTATTCTAAACAAAAATCCAGTCTAGTCAGAAAGTGTTGTCCCAGATGAGCCTGTGAGGCATGAACAGGCTAATGTGGGACAACACTTTAGGCACAGATTTTCCCAGAGACCGACTCATATGTAAATTTACTCAATTTACTAAAAAGTTACCAAAACATTACTTTTCCAATTGAAATGCATTTCTTTTAATTTGTGTGCGTGATTTTTTTCCCATTAGAAATGATTTTTGAAAATATTTTATTTAATGCTAATAGTGATGGACAAATTATTATATAAGCAAGGCACTTCAACCATTTAACCTTTTTCAAGAGGTAATTTTTTTTCATAAATCTGAATGAGTCAGAATAAGGCACTTTCACTGATAAACCGGTTTAAAAAGACAGGTTTCTGTTCTAATATTGGATGTATCTGAACACTTTCACTAGTTAACCTAATTCAACTATAAACCTAATTCACTGGTAAACATAACAAAGGGGTAAGTTTCTGTCCTAATACCAGATGAATCTGAGCCTCCGATTGGGCCGATGTTCACCTGCAGCACCAGACTGTGACTGGCATCATGGATACCCGCCTTGCTGCGATAGCGAAAACACACGACATCTGCGCATGGCAGCTTACTGCCCCTGGAAATCGATTATTGAGCCTTGTTATGGGAAAAATGGGCTTAATGCATGTGCGTAAAGTATTGTCCTAGTATTGCAGTTTGCACAGGCTAATTTGGGACAACACTTTCCATCTACACTAGATTTTCTTTGAGAAGAGACTGCCATGAAAGCGGAAAAGTGTCGCCCCTGATTAGCCTGTGTGGGCTGCACAGGCTAATCTAAGGGCGACACTTTACACAGATGCATTAAGACCCATTTTCCCTGAATGTGGCTATAAAATAAGAGATGTATGCACACAAGTCTAGAAAAAACGGTTGCAGTTCTTTATCAGAAACACTAGTTTCTTACTCAGCGTTGCCATGTTCTAGCACCAAGTATTGTATTATTTGCAATCAATATTTTAATATGTCGTTATAATATTCATACTTTGATATATACTTTACCTCTTTAATACAATTCTTTTTGAACAGTTATTATCGTGCTTATAGCTATCCATTTCATCAAACATATAAACATTCTGCTAAATGCATTAGCACACTAAACACAAGTATTTTGTACCAGTCAGTATTCAGAGCTATAATTGTCTCAATTCAACCCGCTGCCCCTACCAGTGATGTATAATAAGGGCCAGGTAGTTCCTGAGGGGCCAGCCAGGGTGCTGCTCAAGGGTGCAGGGGTCAGCAAAGGCAAACAGCATCTGTGAACGTCACCAAAAGGCATTACTGAGGCTCCAATGTCATCTCTACCAGAAGTCAAAATCAATGGCTACTTTAATTTTCTCCTAATATTTGTAAATGAAGCAGTTTCTTAATTGTGTTTAATACGTAAGTTACAGATTAGCTTTTCTTTGAAAAAATGGCTGCAAATTCAGATTTTTGTGTGACAACATTCAAGAACATTAGGAACTCTTTTAAGAACAATTGTGCTTCTGAAATCCAGAAGTGAAAATATGAGTTAAACACCACAGGCACTTGGCATTAGTTGCTACCCCTCTTCCCTCCCAGCTGCACCCCCTCCGTTAACCCTAAAAATTGTCCATTTGTTATACAAAATAACAAAACATTTTTTTTTTTTTTTTTTTTTTACTTATATATATATAATTTTATTTTTGTTTAGACTTACTTTTTTGTTTTGTTATTTGGGAGAGGGCTACTTATGCCAAGTGCCTGTGTTAAACATGCAGTAATACTTTATAAATGTACAAAAATGTGGTTAACACATTATGTTGCTTTTGCCTTTTTGTTTTTGAGTTTATCTAATTCATGGCCTAATTTACAATAATTTCTGATCACATGTTCCTATGTTTTTTTAAAAACACAATGGTATTATCAGATGAAATACAATTTTGAAATTTTAAACATGCACATTAAACATTTTGAAGGTGACGTTTAACCTTGTGCCCCTTTTGCATGTGTGTCTCAGTAGAGGCAAGTGTATCCAATGACAGGATACCAGCTTCCTCCACGATGATGAAAAATGCTACACCTTCCTCACTCCTGGACTGGAACTCCCTGTATCTCTCCAACAACTGGTCAGTCTATGAATAGATTTGACAATGAACCAGTCTAGGAAAAGTAATGAGAGATTTGACAATGAACCAGTCTAGCAATAGTATTGAGAGATCTGACAATGAACCAGTCTAGGAATAGTATTGAGATATCTGACAATGAACCAGTCTAGCAATAGTATTGAGATATCTAACAATGAACACGTCTAGGAATAGTATTGAGAGATTTGACAATGAACCAGTCTAGGAATAGTATTGAGAGATCTGACACTGAACCAGTCTGGCAATAGTATTGAGAGAACTGACAATAAACCAGTCTAGGAATAGTATAGAGATATCTGACAATGAACCAGTCTAGCAATAGTATTGAGATATCTAACAATGAACAAGTCTAGGAATAGTATTGGGAGATACGATAATGAAAAAGTCTATGAATGGTATTGAGAGATTTGACAATGAACAAGTCTAGGAATAGTATTGAGAGATCTGACAATGAACCAGTCTAGGAATAGTATTGATATATCTAACAATGAACAAGTCTAGGAATAGTATTGAGAGATTTGACAATGAACCAGTCTAGGAATAGTATTGAGATATCTAACAATGAACAAGTCTAGGAAAAGTATTGAGAGATTTGACAATGAACCAGTCTATGAATAGTATTGAGAGATTTGACAATGAAACAGTCTAGGAATAGTATTGAGAGATTTGACAATGAACAAGTCTATAAATAGTATTGAGAGATCTGACAATGAACCAGTCTGGCAATAGTATTGAGAGATCTGACAATGAACCAGTCTAGGAATAGTATTGAGAGATCTGACAATGAACCAGTCTAGGAATAGTATTGAGAGATCTGACAATGAACCAGTCTAGCAATAGTATTGAGAGATCTGACAATGAACCAGTCTAGGAATAGTATTGAGAGATCTGAAAATGAACCAGTCTAGGAATATTATTGAGAGATCTGACAATGAACCAGTCTAGGAATAGAATTGAGAGATCTGACAATGAACCAGTCTAGGAATAGTATTGAGAGATCTGAAAATGAACCAATCTAGGAATACTATTGAGAGATCTGACAATGAACCAGTCTAGGAATAGTATTGAGAGATCTGACAAAGAACCAGTCTAGCAATAGTATTGAGAGATCTGACAATGAACCAGTCTAGGAATAGTATTGAGAGATCTGACAATGAACCAGTCTAGGAATAGTATTGAGAGATCTGACAATGAACCAGTAAAAAAACAGTTCAGCAGATACAAGGGTTTAACATGGTTACACTGGATGTGTCATTTTAAAAATAAATTTGAAACAATTTTTGTGAATTTCAGTAAATGTTTAAATATGAAACTAAAACCAGTTTTGATCAGATATCGGAAGACAAAACCATGCATACTGCATTACTGCTGCTCAACAATATGCTAAAATAATGATATCACAGTATATATACACTACTATTTCTTCATTTGAGCCTCGCTCTGGGAAAAAAAAAGGGACCAATGCATGTGCGTAAAGTGTTGTCCCACATTAGCCTGTCAGAGACAATACATTCAGCCTAAACACTATTTTTGCTAAGAAGAGACTTCCTTTAAACAAAAAAACAAACTTGGCTCTGGTAAGTTCAAGGCCCACCTGTTCTGGTGTGAAAGTCTGCAGCAGTGTTTGTGGGGGCCGGGCCAGAGTGAAGTCTTGTGCTGGACACACGCAGGGGAAGGCAAACCAGTAGTAGAAATGGTACTTCTTGATGTCCTGCCAGGGTAATGATACACATTCTTGACAAGGACAAACATGTGTCTGATTACAAAGACATGATATTCAGAATGTATGAGCCATGTCATGCGAAAATGGGTCTTATGCTGTATGCAGACCAGCCCGCGCATTTGAGTAGTCTGATCAGGAGCTACCCCAGTTTGAGACCACGAAACCTTGCATGACTTTAACATAAACAGGCTAGTTCCTTACCAGACTGAGATTATACGCTGGACGCATGTGGCATAAGAGTTATTTTCGCCAACAGCTTTGGCATACACATGTACAACTCAGTAATTTTGTGCAACACTCATTGCTCTTTAATAAAGAAGAATTCACCAGATAACAACTAAGAAACATAGTACTGGATCCATGTTGGACATGGGATTGAAACTTTTGCAGTCAGTAATTTGATGCATACAATCTCAAAATATTCAACAAAAAACTGTCATGGATGTGTGTCTATTACAAGCTTACATAAATGTTATACTCACTGCAAATGTTAGTAGCAGCAGTCTCGAGAGTTGTGTAGTGTTCTCTAGTGCAGTTCCAGATGTGATCGCCTTCCACATCTACATACAAATAGTCAGTGGATGATAAGGACTACCTTCCTTTAACAATTGTGATTGATTAATTGCAAGTAAATATATTGAAATAATGTTTAATTTGATGTGGCTCAGTTTTGAAGTCTGGAGAAGTATCATTGAGACAAACTTTCAGACCAAGTTTCATGAGGATCGCGCAATTAATGTGGCCCCTAAAGTGTTCACAAGCTTTTTCTTTAACTTATGACCTAGTTTCTAACTCTGACCGGTTATCATTCGGAAGAACATACTCATCAAGTTTCATGAAGATTTGGCAAAAAAATATGTCCTCTAGAGTGTTCTCACAATTATTTTTCTTTAATTTAACCTAGTGTCCCAGTTTTTGATCCCATGTGACCCAGCTTCAAACTCGGCCAAAATATCAAAATAATGAAAAGTCATCATTGGGAATAACATTCTCTCCAAGTTTCATGAAGATTGGGCAAACAATATGTCCTCTAGAGTGTTCTGAATTATTTTTCTTTAATTTAACCTAGTGACCTAGTTTTTGATCCCATGTGACCCAGTCTCAAACTCGGCCGAAATATCATTTGGACAAATATTTTGACCAAGATTCATGATAACCGGGCAATAAATAATAAATGCAGCATCTTCTATTCACAAGTCAATGTTGACAATTGAGGATGCAACACGCACAAGAAATGACGGACAAAAGGCGATCATAAAAGCTCACCATGAGCACCCTGTGCACATGAACGTGCTCAGGTGAGCTAAACATCAATCGTCTGAGAAATAACTTGACAAAAAGGCCAATTAATCTCTTACAACAGAGATCCTCAGGTCACTGCACTGGCTCCCAGTACATGCACTTGTAATGTTCAAGATACTCGTGCTCATATTTAGAACTAAATGTGGAACCGCTCCAATTTACATCAGAGAGCTGTTCACAACTGGGGAAGGTTGATACAGACTTAGATCAATTGATGATAATAACTTCAACATCCCATGAACTCAAAAAAAAGATGGCTGATAGCTCAATAACAGTTTTTGGAATCAAGTGGTGGAATGCTCTTCAAAAGACTTCAAATGCACCCAGAGTGAATTTCAGTTTAAAACTAAACTTAAAACGCATTTGTCGTGCGTTTTCTATGAGCTTTTTTTAGTTATAATACAGCAAAATTGAATATGGGCAAATAATTTGTATTTCACTCAACCCTGACATTCTTTTAACCAACCTGAGCGCCCTCCTGGTCCAGCAACAGTTTCTTGTCGGTGTTCTTGAAGTCTTCCAGGGTGTTCTTGTTGTACAGGTGGCCCTCCGCACGGAAATACTGGCTGGGGGTCTTACTGGACCTACAAGCATACACATGCAGGGCTTAGTCTGCCATTAGCTACATTAGCCAAAGGCTACAAAATGACCCATCTGGCTTAAGTAAATTCTATGTGGCTACAACTGTTTCTTCATAAGACCCCATAAAATACCAAAATGACAAAGAATTTTGTCGTTTCGAGGCAAATTTGGCTTACTAAAATTTAAGCCCCGACATGCCAGTTATGACTCTGAAGTTGCACGTGAAATAAAATCCAGGCAAATATAGGTACATATAGTTATAGAGAGAGCATGTTTACTTAGTATTTAATAAAGGAAACATTTGTGAAGCTTAAAGGCAGATGAGCACATGGCTTGTCAAATGATTTCATGATAATTGTCAAAACATGAGGGTCAAAGATCCTAGGTCTCTCACTTGCGACCTGTATAATCTGAACTGTTTTATTAGCTATTGAAATGTTTTCAAAACAGTTTTAGAACACAGCCAAGATATAATTAAAAAAAATATTCTGAGCAAGTTCCACAATGATTGGGCTAAAAATGTGGCCTCTGGGGGGTTTGCCAGCTTTTGAGCTTATTTGACTCAGTGACTTAGTTTTTGATACCATTTGAACCAGTTCCGAACACAATCATTATCATAAATTTCATAAAGATTGAGCAAAAAAGGAGGCTTCTAGACGAAGACAGTGCACACAAGCTTTTTCTGTAATTTTGATCCCACATGACCCAGTTTTGAACTCTGCGTCAAAATAATTGAAACGCATGTTCTAACCAAGTTTCATGAAGATTTGGCAATTTATAAGCTTCTTTTTTAAATTTGACCTATTGACCTAATTTTTGTCCCCACTTTAACCAGTAACGAATTCGACAGGAAAACATTTGGACTTATGTTCTCAGTAAGTGTCATGAAGGTGGACAATGAATGTGGCCTCTAAACTGTTCACAAGCTTTTCCTTTAATTTGACCTTATGATGTTTTTTATTT
Organism: Dreissena rostriformis; assembly: GCA_007657795.1. Taxonomy (NCBI): domain Eukaryota; kingdom Metazoa; phylum Mollusca; class Bivalvia; order Myida; family Dreissenidae; genus Dreissena; species Dreissena rostriformis. Next base: position 83,600 of record VMBQ01001985.1, read on the forward strand.
TTCTGAAACAGTTTCAAAATGGCACAAAATATAATAAGAATTGGTAAAAAAATGTGGCCTCTAGAGTGTTCACAGGCCTTTTCTTAAGTTTGACCTTATGACCTAGTTTTTGACCCAACAATACAAAGTTTTGAACTTGGCGGCAATATCACTGGGACAAATGACCTGACCAAAATTCATTAAGATTTGGCAATGAATGTTGCCTCCAGTTTTCATAAGCTTTTTCTTTAATTTGACCAAGTGACCTAGATTTTGTCACCATGTGACCAAGTTTCAAACTCAGCCAAGATATCATTTGCAAAAATATTCAGAACTTCACGATTAAATATTCACTAAGTTTCAAGTAGATTGGGAAATAAATGTGACCTGTAGTGTCCACAAGTTTTTACTTAAGCCATATACGGAAGACTGCCCTGCATGTTTTTCAACGGACATTAACCATATTCAAACTCGGCTGTCATATCATTAGAACAAATGAGCATGTTTAATGACGATTAGGCAAACAATGTGACTTCTAGAGTATTCACAAGGTTTCACTATAGCCCTTAATTATTTGGCAAACTGTCCCTCCCCCTGGCGGCAATGTTTTTCAACAGAATGGAAACAATTTAAAATTAGACCAAGATATATTTAATACACAAATTCATGAAGATTGGGCTATAAATGGGATCTCTAGAGTGTTCATTAGGTTTAGAAAACTGCTCTGCCGCCTAAAGGCCATGTTTTTAAATGGACTGGCACCATTTTCAAACTTAGCAGAGATACCATTCGGACTAATATTTTGAGCAAGTTTCATGATGTTTCGGCAATAAATCTTTACAAGGTAAAAATAGGCAAAGCACAAACAATGGACAAGGACACAGATTAAAGGTGCTCAAAAAAAATCCCTATAAATCTTTGATTTAAGAAGATTTATTTTCATGCAAAGAAAAAAGTAATCTATTGATTCTGGTATTGTTAAATGTTTGCACTAATAAGTTTTTGTTTACAATAGAAATGGTTTCTTAGGTGGCCTGTGTCAGCTAGTGGCTTTTGCCAAAGAAAAAAAAATCAAAATTATAATTTCTTACATATCAAATGATGAATGTTCTAAGCTCATTCTGCAAGGCATTCCACTGGCATCTCCTGATAATAGAAAAAAGTACCCAATAGATAATTATAACATAAATAATTAATCAGTTATTTATTTAGTGATAACAATACAATAGACAAGCTACCACTTTCATAAACATGTTTAAGAAAGTAAATTCAAAATATTGAATTCATACAAAAAAATGAATATACATCTTTTCATAAAATCAATATTGTTTTTCATAGAACTGACATGTATTTACCCTATAATAAGCGATAATTGACAATATGTTTTTGCAGAAACAATAAACATAGTCAATGATCAAAACTTCAATGCACATGTATTACTTACATACAAAGTATACATCAAAGCAGTATTTAACAATACAATACCATTGTAATATGATGCATTTATGGGTCTCGCAGAATCGTCTAAACCGTAAACATTGATTTTGTTCTGGCACAGCTGATGCCAAAAGCCTCCATCCAGGAAACTGCTGAAAGGTGCAAACTGAAGAGGTGTGGTCTCGTAGTCAGCCATCATGGGTCACTGAAGAAAATTAATTCTGTTTATAAAAATATTCATTGTTAGGGTCTCATTTATGATTAGTTAAATAGCATGGAAAGAGCATTTTTAAAATGACTTTTCAATGAAAAGAAAAGCTATTCTTCTCGCCCGGGCATTGGCGTCCAAGCCAGGTTAAAGTTGCAGAGCACAATATATGCAGTTTTAAGTTTTTTTTAGTAGCTATTTTCTCAGGAATGGCTGAGGGATACCATTCAAACTTTTAACATTTAAATATTATTACAAAATGAAGCATCAGTACACAGACTAGCCCATTATATAGAAAAGTAAAAAAACAGAGATTACATAAAAAAACTATAATATATGAACACTTGACTACATGTAAAATAGTAGAATAGATCTGTATACTTGTACAAAGTACCATTTGAATCATTTCAATATTTTATAGAATTGCACTTCTGACATGAGAAAATGACTGTAAGTTATCAAGCAATTACTCTAAAAATGTTGATGAAATTAATGGTCTGGTAGTTTGCACTCAGTGCATTGTCTTTATAGTTTTAATTTGAGTGTGGTTTTGTTTTTTAATCCCATGAAATAGTGCTGCTTCGACACAAGAAAATTAAGAAGGGCAATAACTATATAAATATTAAATTGAGTTAAGGTCATTATACTCTTCACTTCCTCTATCATGTTTTTTTATGGTTATATTCCCTCATTATGAAGCTATGATCTGCACAATAAAAATCACCAAGGAGAAACAACTATGTGACTTTTTTACAAAGATCATGTATTGTTCTTGCAGTCTGCAAAACTAACATTTTCGTCTTCATAGCCAATGTGGCTATGAAACTTTCAACATTTCATAGCCAGAGGCAACTTTTCATAGCCAATTTTTTTCCACTGATATTATCATGAAAGGACGTCAAGAGTCTGTATACATGTATTGCAATAAAGGGTTTGAGTTGTAAACAAATCAGTAGTGTTAAGACCTTTATTACATTCTTGATGTGTGGCTTATTTACAGGAGTTCTGAGAATTCTACACAGAATTATGTTATTTTCATTGTTTTCAAAGTTTGTATCTGAGTCAGCATAATTGTCAGCATCATGATCGACGGCCATATCCATTGTCACATNGAAACAAAAAAATTAGAGGAAGTTTTATTAAGATTGAGACAAAAATGTGCCTTCTATAGTGTTAACAAAGTTTCACTAAAGCCATATAAGCAAAACTGCCACGTCCCTGGTGGCTATATGCTTTTTAATGGACGAGAACCATATTATAACTCAGCTGAGATAACATTAGAACAATTATTGTAAGCAATTTTCATAATGATTGGGGAAGAAAAAGTGACTTCTAGTGTTCTTAAGCTGTTTCTTTAATTTGACCAAGTAACCTGGATATTGACTTCACATGACCCATTTTTAAACTCTGCCGAGATATTATTCGGACGAATGTTTTGACCAAGTTTCATAAAGATTCGACAATAAATATGGCCTCTTCAAGAGTTAACAAGTTACTGGTAAATGATGATGAGGAAAAAAACACTAAGAATGACAGGAAAAGGGTGATCACAAAAGCTCACCATGAGCATGTTGTGCTCAGGTGAGCTAAAAACTGTGCCGTGTTAACTACAAGTCCCACCTGTTCTGGTGTGAAAGCCTGCAGCAGTGTTTGTGGTGGGCGGGCCAGGGTGAAGTCTTGTGCTGGACACACACAGGGGAAGGCAAACCAGTAGTAGAAATGGTACTTCTTGATGTCCTGCCAGGGAAACCAGACACATTCTTGACAAGGACAAACATGTTTCTTATTAAAAAGACATGATATTCAAAATGTATGAGCAATTTCATGCGAAAGAAGGTCTTATACCATATGTGGCCAGCGAAGCTCCAAACCAACCTGCACATTTGAGCAGTTTAGTCAGGAGCTACCCTGGTTTAAGACTACGAAACCTTACGTGACTTTAACGCAGACAGGGTAGCTCCTGGCCAGACTGAGCTTATACGCTGGACGCATGTGGCATAAGAGCCATTTTTGCCAACAGCTTTGGCATACAACTCAGTAATTTTGTGCAACACTAATTGCTCTTTACTAAGGCATCATTCGAGAGATAAAAACAAAGAAACACAGTACCAGATCCATGTAGGACATGGGATTGAAACTTTTGCTGCATACAAACTCAAAATATTAAAAAAAGCATCAGGCTTTTGTTACAAGCTAACATAAATGTTATACTCACTGGGAATGTAAGTAGCAACAGCCTGGAGAGTTGTGTAGTGTTCTCTATGAGTGTCCAGCCTTTGTTACAAGCTGACATAAATGTTATACTCACTGCGAATGTTAGTAGCAGCAGCCTGGAGAGCTGTGTAGTGTTCTCTAGTGCAGTCCCAGATGTGATCGCCTTCCACATCTACATACAAATAGTCAGTGGATTATAAGGACTACATTTCTTTTGCCATTGTGATTGATTTATCGCAAGTAAATACATTGAAAGAATTTTTAATTTGATGTGGCTTAGTTTTGAAGTCTGTAGAGATATGATTGGGACAAACTTTCAGACCGAGTTTCATGAGGATCCAGCAATTAATGTGGCTCCTTAAGTGTTCACAAGGTCTTCTTTTAACTTGACCTAGTTACCAAGTTTTTGACCCCACATGACCTAGTTTCCAACTCTGACCAGTCATCATTGGGAAAAAAATTCTTACCAAGTTTCATGAAGATTGGGCAAACAAAATATCCTCTAGTGTTCACAATTATTTTTCTTTAATTTGACCTAGTTACCTAGTTTTTGATCCCATGTTACCCAGTTTCAAACTTGACCTAATATCATTTGGACAAATATTCTGACCAAGTTTCATGATGGCCTCTACTGTTCACAAGGCAATTGTTAACAACTGACGACACAACAGTGACCACACACAAGAAATGACGGACAACAGGCGATCATAAAAGCTCACTATGAGCACCCTGTTCTCATGAATTTGCTTAGGCGAGCTAAACATCAATCGTCTGAGAACTAACTTGACAAAAGGCCAAGTAATCTCTTACAACAGTTATTCACTCAACCCTGACATCCTTTTTAACCAACCTTTGCACCCTCCTGGTCCAGTAACTGTTTCTTGTCCGTGTTCTTGAAATCTTCCAGGGTATTCTTGTTGTACAGGTGGCCCTCCGCACGGAAATACTGGCTGGGGGTCTTACTGGACCTACAAGCATACACATGCAGGCTATAACTCTTGATTTTACATGTGAAATAAATCCAGGCAAATACAGGTATATATAGTTATAGAGAGAACATATTAACTGAGTATTTGATAAAGGAAAAGTGTGTGAAGTGTGTGAAGCTTAAAATCAGATAAGCACATTGCTTGCCAAATGCTTACATAATAATTGTCAAATCAAGAGGGCCAAAAATCCTAGGTCGGTCATCTAAGACCCAAACAAACTGAACTCTTTTGATCAGCTTTTGCAGTATTTTAGAATATTTTTCTCATTTTGCCAAAAGTCGTCCATTCTTCACAATACAAAAGGATATACCATTGATCAACTTCACCCTGTCTCGTGTTTCAAAAACTAATATCAATATGACTTTTGTTGTTTTTCTCTGTTATCAAAGTGCCATCCGTTATCGAAGTATCCGTATGACCAGAATGTGGAACAATTTTCAAACTCAGCAGAGATATCATTGCATGGATAATATCGTATATGTGTCGTGTTCTGAGAAAACTGAGCATAATGCTTGTGCGTAAATTGTCATCCCAGATTTGCCTGTGCAGTCTGCACAGGCTAATCAGGGACGACAGTTTCCGCTTTTATGGAATTTTTCGTTTAAATGATGTTTCTTCTTAGCGAAAATCCAGTTTAGGCGGAAAGTGTCGTCCCTGATTAGCCTGTGCGGACTGCACAGGCTTATCTGGGACAACACTTTACGCACATGCATTATGCCCAATTTTTTCAGAACACGACACATATTTTTAGCAAGTTTCATGATGATTGGGCAATAAATCTTCATAAGGCAAATATTGCCAAAGCACAATGAACAAGATGCCAACAACAGACAAAAGTTGATAAAGAGATCAATCCTTTTTAATCTATTATTTTAGAAGGTTTATTTTCATGTAAAGAACACTTAAAAAGTAATCTTTTGATTCTGGTTTTGTTACATCTTTGCACTACCCAGCTTACAATATATATATATATATGTTTTCTTTGGTGGCCTGTGTCAAAGAAACAAATTAAATATTTCCTTACATATCAAATGATGAATGTTCTAAGCTCATTCTGCAAGGCATTCCACTTGCATCCCCTGAAAATATAGAAAAAAGTACCCATAGATTATAATTACATAAATCTGTAATCAGTTATTTATTTAGTGATAACATTACAATAGACAAGCTACCAGTGTAATTAACAGGGAAAGTATCTTCCAATTATGATACAAAAAATGAGCATACATCTTTCAATACAATCAATATTTTTTCATGGAACTGGCATTTATTAACCCTATCATAAGCATTAATTAACAATAAACAAAGTAAATGACCAAAACTTCTATGCAAGTAACTATACTAACATACTTAGTAAACATCTGTTTAAAAATAAATAAATAATACATTACCATTGTAATATGATGCATTTATGGGCTGAGCAGAATCGTCTAAACCATAAACATTGATTTTGTTCTGACACAGCTGATGCCAAAAGCCTCCATCAAGAAAACTGCTGAAAGGCGCAAACTGAAGAGGCGTGGTCTTGTTGTCAGCCATCTTGGTTCTCTGAAGAAAATTAATTCTGTTTATAAAAATAGTAAATTTTAGAGTCTCATTTATGATTAATTAAATAGCATGATAAGAGCATTTTTAAATTGACTTTTCAATGAAAAGAAAAGAAAGTGTTCTCGCCCCTGCATTGGGCGTCTAAGCCAGATTAAAGTTTGGGAACACAATTTAGGCAGTTTCAAGTTTTTCAAAAAACTATTTTTTCAGGGATGGCTTGAGGGATACCATTCAAACTTATGACATTTTATTAAATTAAAAAATGAATCATCAGTACACAGACTAGCCCATTATAGAAGTCATAAAGCAGAGATTACATTAAAAAACTATAATATACATGTATGAACACTTGACAACATGTAAAATATTAGAATATATCTGTATAGTTGTACAAAGTATCATTTGAATCATTTCAATATTTTTTAGAATTGCACTTCTGACATGAGAAAATAGCTGAAAGTTATCAAGCAATTACTCTTAAAATGTTGATGAAATAATAATGGTCTGGTAGTTTGCACTCAGTGCACTGTCTTAATAATTTTAATTTGAGTGTGGTTTCGTTTTTTAATCCCTTGAATAAGTGCTGCTTCGACACAAGAACATTAAGAAGGGCATTGACTATATAAATATTAAATTGAGTTAAGGTCATTATACTCTTCACTTCCTCTATCATGTTTTTTATGGTTATATTCCAGGGCCCTTGTTTGGCCGTTTTTGGGGCCGAAATTCGGCCCCATTCCCTCTAAAAATAGTATACGTTTTTTTTCCCTATTTCAGCTAAAAATTCCCCCCCTCCAATTTTTTTTTTTTTTTTTAACTTTTATACCTATGTTGCCAGCTGGTATCGTGCTATTAACCTTTGATTAAATGTATACATGTATTTATGTAAATTACATTAAAATATAGCAATTTAAGTGTTGAACAGATCTTCTAAAATTCCCCTTTTTACCCAAAATGACGCGAAATTCCCCCCTCTAAGGGCCCCGGCCCCAATCCCCCAAAGTATGAAGCTATGATCTGCACATTATAAAAATCACATATGTGACTTTTTTACAAAGATCACAGGGCCCTCAATCCATTTTAGGGGAAGCGGGTCGCTACCCATAGCAGGGGGAATTTTCGCGGCGTTTCCCTTTTGGGGGGATTTTTTACTTACTCTCTAATTATAACATTTGTACATGTTTGCACTATATTCATTGCTTTTTTCATAATTTAGTATGTTTGACAAGATTAAATTAAAATAGAATTGAGATATAATAATCANGACTGTTCTTGTACGCTTTCTCAGTCTCGTTATTTCATTGAACAAATAATTTCAATTAACATCAGTAAGTGAGCATTAACCGAATAATTATTGTGCATGTTGACGCTGTTGATGAGCATGATATTAACTTTAGCAATACAATGTACATATATCTCACTTTCACTTTCATCATGTTCAGTTTCAATTATATTTTTTTAGCTAATCATAGCTATATTAACTAATGCAACACATACCGTATATAAGTATCAACAATAAATTCACTTTGATGGAAATAGAAAACTAGTAATCTTTAAATGGAAGCATGTATTATTGTTTAAATAAAACAAATCTAATCTTTTTGACATATGACATGTTAAGCAATTTCCGGTTCGAAATGTTAGGGTACGAATTTACCGGTACTTGATTAAATTTATGAAAGTAAATTTTAATCGACTATTATGTGGAACTACCGATATATTGCATCATCTTATTATATAAAGTAAACATTTTTGATATAATTTTCATTTTTAATCAAATAATTTCAAAAAAAAATTAATAAAATTACATGCATTCGGTTTAATTTTTGACAGATCTAGTATGCAGGTCAATCAAAACGACCATTTAAGAATATCCGGTGACAACAAGTCAACACTGAACTCAGACATTTTATCAATAAATCCAAGCTCTTTGTGATATGTCACCATGACAAATGGTAAATTAATATTGTTCTGGTTTTAAACGTTGATGTTTGTAACACCAGATTTTTAGGATTTATCAATGGATTGAAATTTCCCTTTAATCAACACAACACTGTTCAATTCTGTTGTCAACATGCTTTTTGAAACACGAAACATTGCTGGTTATCTGATTGTTGTTGAGTCTTCAGAGCTTTAATATTTCTACTGTCATAATTTCGGAAATAATTGTCAAAGGTGGCAGTGACAATTTGTGGAATGTGTGGTGACATGTATGGGGACATGCATTCCCACCGACAATTGTTCCTATGCAGTATGCTTATTTTGACCTGGCAGATATTCGTTCCTATGCTGTTTTGACAGTAAATACATTCGTTCCTACGTTGTTTTGACAATGCAGACATTCATTCCTACGTTATTTTGACAATCCAGACAATTGTTCCTACATTATTTTGACAACCCGGACCATCATTCCTACATTATTTTGACAACCCAGACTTTTTTGGGCTGTAATTTTGTCATTCAAATTCATCAAGTTATTTTAAGATAACTTGCCACAATTGACAACCACCAAGAGACTGCATTTTTGTGTGTGAAAATCTCTCCTTATCTTAAATGTCATTTGTCATATTGATGGATTTTAAAATAATTTGAAGAAATGCAATTCATAATAAGACAACATGTTGCATGTTACACTTGGATCCCTACCTCAGGTCAAGGTCACAGTCACACTATTTTTTTTTAAATTTGGCCATAAACAGCTTTTTCGGACTGAAACTTTGTCATTCATCATTATAGTTTTAAGTTAACGTTCCTGTAATGAAGACCATGAGGACATGGCATTTTGTGCGTAAAACTTGTGTCCCTACCTCAGATGTCAAGGTCACACTTAGAGGTCAAAGGTCAAATTTGGCTATAAAACAGGTTGTCCAGGCTGTAACTTTTTATGCCCCGGGTAGGGTGGCAAATAGCAGTTGAACTGTCAGTCTGTCTGGCCGTCCGTCCGAAAACTTTAGCATTGGCCATAACTTTTGCAATATTGAAGATAGCAACTTGATATTTGACATGCATGTGTATCTAATGGAGCTGCACATTTTGAGTATTGAAAGATCAAGGTCAAGGTCATCCTTCAAGGTCAAAGGTAAAAAAACAAAATCCAAGGGAAGTAATACGCTTTAAAGGGAGATAATTTCTAAACCTGCCAAATGATAAATATAAATTTTATTTCAAAGCGGCGCAGTACGGAGCATTGTGTTTCTGACAAACACATCTCCTGTTCATTCATTATTGAATTTTAAGACAGCTTATAGCAGGCAACTATCATTAGGAGACTGAGTGTGGCATGTCTTATTACCTCAAAGGTCAAACTTAAACTTAGTGGTCAAGAGTCAAATAGGGCCATAAATAGCTTGTGTTTGACATTAGCAGAGTATTGAGATAAAAGTGGAATGTAGGGGCATGCACCATATGGACACAACATGTTCATTTAGGTATATCCTCTTCAACAATAGGTGTGCGTGAACTTTAGGGGAGTGCTACAGGGCCATCATGGCCCTCTTGTTTGAAAAACCATGAAATTTCATTCCAAAAAATAATAATGCTTTTGCAGTAGCTGAAAAAGCAGTGCAGTGATATTAGTCACTGAATCGTTCTTGTTCACACTTTCAGTTGAAAAATGAAGTTTGTTTATCATATCTCACTCTGATCATTTACTATGGATGTTTATTATTCAACTAATAAGGCTATATTGCTGTGTGGTCTGACTGAAAAGCAGACATTTAATAGGATTAATGCGGAAGTATTTGGGCTGCACTCTGTGAAAAAAAGGTTTAATGCATGTGCGTAAAGTGTTGCCCCAGATTAGACTGTGCAGTCTGCACAGGCTAATCAGGGGCGACACTTTCCACTTTTATTGTGTTTTTTTGTGTAAAGGAAGTTATTGTAGAAATTGCAGTTTAGGTGGAAAGTGTCCCATGATTAGTCTGTGGGGACTGCACACGCTCATCGGGGATGACACCTTACGCATATGCATCAAACCCCCTTTTCACAGAATGCGGCCCATTTGTATTTTAATCATATTTTTTTATATTTTGCAGCATATTCGTTTGAAGGCGTGCTGATATTCAGCATGCTGGTGATCTGCACATGTGCATACATGAGAAGAGTGCCAAGGTTAAAGCAATGGTTTCTCTCTGAAAAGAAAGGCTTTCTCGGTGTATTTTACAAAGGTATATGCTCATTTTATGTTAAGTACATTTTAATTTTAAGTAATTATTATGTTTGCATTTAATTTATTGTAAGAAATTATCAGAGAAATAATTGATGATTTAAAGAACATGTAGCATTTTCTTCAAAACAAACACAGCAGCAACAGTTTTGAAATTTTATAAGGATGATATATTTTTTAGATATATAATATTTATATATATATAAGTTTGATAAATATAAAGCTATTAATTTTTTCATTTAGGCGGAAAATGCTAAGCATTTTTTTCTGATTCATGTTTTAAAAATACATACATTTATTTAATCCCCATTTAATTTCTTTAATTGGTTAATTTTCCCTATTTGGGTAGTTTGGTGTTAAAATTGGATTTGTTTTTTATTTCAGCATCTGTGATTGGGACAAGGTTGCACATACCTGTTGCTCTGTCGTTGACTTTCATGGCCATATATGTGATGTTTCTGAAATAGTCTACATGATCTTGTATTATAGTGGTTTTGTAAAGGTATTTGCTACAATTAATGTACATAGACTTAGACAAAAAGTGTACAATTAAACATTATTTATGTGCATGCACGTTATGTACTAATCATGATCACTTTGTTTTAACATGTTGGGATATTTTTGGCATACTGTTTAAATAAATACATATTATGTATGCTTTTTTCTTGGTCATTAAACCTGTGTTTAAGTAATGGATTTTTCTGCCAGACTTGTAAAAGGTTGTATTTGGGAATTTTATGCCCCCCTTCGAAGAAGGGGGTTTATTGTTTTGCTGGATGAAGGTCAGTCGGTCTGTGTGTCTGTTGGTAGACCAGTTCGTTTCCGATCAATAACTTGTGAATGGATTGACTGATTGGCTTGAAACTTCACATGTGCATTGGCCTTGGACAGTAGATGATCCCTGTTGAAATTGGGGTCACTAGGTCAAAGGTCAAGGTCACTGTCACAATAAGTGTGAAAATTGTTTCCGACCAATAACTCGTCAACCAATTGACCGATTGACTTGATACTTCACATGTGAATTGGCCTTAGACAGTAGAAAGCGCCTATTTAAATTGGGGTCACTAGGTCAAAGGTCACTGTCACAATAAGTGTGAAAATCGTTTCAGATCAATAACTCGTCAACCAATTGACCAATTGACTTGATACTTTACATGTGTATTGGCCTTGGACAGTAGATGACCTCTATTAAAATTGATGTCACAAGGTGAAAGGTCATTGTCACAATAAGAGTGAAAATCAAGGCCCTGTTTTGGGGGCATATGTCTCCGACTGCAGAACTCAGTTGCTTTTGATACAGTATTTGCATTATGTCTTTGATACATATTGGGCTTTTTGAAGAACTGTTGGAACTCATGTTCACTGAAGAAATGCATTTCACATTTTGTAAATTATAATAGATATCTAGACATAAATACAGTGTTCAAGTTCGTGTTCATTGTAAAATAAATAATGTGAATATGCACCAAATAGCATTTGTTTGTTAATATTTTGCTTTTAACAGCAGTATATATATTTTTATTGGTGGCCATGTCTCTTCTACTTTCATACACTTGTACTTCTCAGTTTTGTGTTCACATAATCTGCCTCACACTTGTGTCAGATACATAATTCTAAGAGAAATGCCATCTGGCAAAATTAATTGACTCCTTGCATTGTTAAATTGGTTTCACTTTGGGTCATGTAAGGTAAAAAAGCTGAAATCAGTAGGTCAAATTAAGGTCAAACTGTGCAATAACCCTCTTTCAACTCATATCCCCATTTGCCATTAAATCAATTTAAGAGTGTTGCTCTATTTATTTCTTCTCTTAAATGTAGGTTCCTTGGAAAAATGGAACATTAAAAGAGATATATTTTTGGTAAACCCAATTCCTGTGATGATGGCACTGACCTATTCCTTCTAGAAACAACACAAATAATTGTATTTTTAGCTCACATGATCAGGGGGTGCTGATGGTGAGCTATTGTGGTCACCCTGTTGTCCAGCATTGTGTGTCATGCGTCATGTGTTGTCTGTTTTTCTTCTTTTAGCTCGTTATCACTCTAAAGGCTACATTTTCTACACAATTTTGATGAAACTTGGTAAGAATGTTTATCTTGACAATATCCAGGTCAAGAGTTTTAATCTGGGTCATGAGTGCAAAAGCCAGGTCACCAGGTCAAATCTAAGAAAAAACCTTGTTACCACTCTAGAGGCCAAATATATGACTCAAATATTGATGACACTTTTTCAGATTGTTCATCATGATTTTATCTTGGCGGGGTTCAAATCTGGGTCATTTGTGCATAAAATATAGGTCACCAAGTCAAATCATAGAAAAACCTTTTTACAACTCTAGAAGACACATTTATCACTGAACGTTGATGCAACTTTGTCAGAATGTTTATCTTGACATTATTAAGGCCGTGTTTGAATCTGGTTGAAAGGGATCACAACCAGTGCCACAAGGTCAAGTCAAGTGTTTTTTTTTTGACAATATATAGGCCATTTTTGAATCCGCATCATGCGAGTCCAAACAAGGTCACCAGGTCAAATATTAGAACACGAATATAACCTCTTTAGAAGCTACATGTACTTCTTTATCTTATGAAACTTTGTCAGAATAAACATATTGACAATATCAAGGCCATGTTTTAAATCTGGGTCAAGTGGGATCAATCTGTGCCACCAGGTAAAGTCTTAGAGAATTAGTGTTCTTTGAACTCAGGTGAGCGCTTCAGGACCATGGTGGCCCTCTTATTTTCAGATATATGTAGCTCGCCTAATAACAAAGCTATGATGTCCATCATGGGTTGTTGTGCTGTGTTTGTTGCCATTCTAGTGGCAACATTGTTTTTGCAAAGTATTGATTATCGGTCGGAAAGATAACCTTGACAAATTTAATGCCGAGTTGAAATTTGGGTCAAGTGGGGGTAAAAAACAAGGTCACAAGGTCTGTTTAAAAAACAACTCGGTTACCCCTCTGAATTGCACATTTATGACTCAATCTTGATGAACCATATACATATACGTTTAATTAACTCGGCATCTTGTTCTGTTTACATTGCTTTTCAATATCCAGTTCTCCAAATTAGTAAAAGTCTTGTGCACGCACACAAATTGATGCAGTTTTAGTCACATAACGCATAGATTAAAGGGAAAAAGATAACGCGAATAGAACACGTTGGACTTTCGTTGTATTTCAAGTATGAAACACAGAGAACGTGAAAATCCAGAAACATTCTCATGAGAAAAATCGCTTTCTGTTTATTTAGGACAAGTGACCATTTGCCTATATAATATGTCTATGGCAATACATAAAGCCTTTTTGAGGTTTAAAAAGTAAAATATTTTACGAGACTTTCCAAAATCATACTGTGTCGTACGATGGGCATCTAGTTGAAAAGTGAAACATACACACGTCGAAGGATGACGCAATATACACATAGTTCGCGTTTTTGAGAGAACGTTGGGATCAATTGAGAGATGGTATTGTTTGCCGTTACGCCGCAACTTGATCCGTCTATAGACAACAACGAGACACTCACCTTAATGGGTCATAGTCAGCCGTAATGTAAGCTTATAATCTGAACACTACTGACGGACATTCACAAGATCTGAAGCCTATCGTGTGCAAGAAGTATGTCTTCGTTTCAACTAAACGAATTATAATCTACTTCAATCAGAGAAAGGCAATCCTATGTGTATTACCCACGTGTTTGTTATTCCATTCCATCTTCTTGATATACGTTTTGACTCAATAACTAACTTATATTCAGGATTTTTTGTTCTAAGTTGTAAAAAAATATATTTTAATTCCTGGAACTGCAGTAATACCAGTAATACGGACACCTCGCCCAGGCCATGAGGAAACTAGCAAGTCTTCACCTTTGCACCCTGAGGGATATAGCTTGTCGCTGACAAAGTCAGGACGTTTCATTGGCCAGGCTACGAATAGTTTTTGTTTGTTTGAAAACTTGGATACTTTTTTTTTTGATGTACATGATATACATTCCTTGTAAATGAATACCAATATGCACATGTAGCACGGTCCTCTTTATTAATTACTACATGTAGTATAATTCCGTTTGAATCATATTTATTGTTGTTTTAATGCCAAAATGTTACTAACAAAGACTGTTTTTAGTGTGAGCGTTAGCCAGTTTATCATTGAAATCTGTACATATAGGCTGCTTTCATTGAAAATGGGGCTTAATGCTGCATGAAAAGTCTGTCATGTTGAAAACATTATTGCTCAATTATTTAAAGAAAATAAAAACAGTATAAGATACACATAAAACAACATGTACATGATTATAGGCTTGTTATTTTTTAGCAATGAAACAAAATTCTAAAGATGGTTGCCAGTGCAGCAACCAATTGTGGAAAAAAGAGACATATTGTTATTTTGTCAAAGTTATCTCTATAACATACATATGAGGATAAACAGTGCACTCACATCTCGACCTGTGCTTTAAGACACACTCTTTATAAATTTTAATGGGTTGTGTTCATTTCAAACTTGCGATATAAAAAGCTATAAAATAATTTTGAAAACTAAAGAGCGTCTCAGATTATGCAATAGCGAACACTTCAGTGCCTTCAGCGCTTTGAATATTATATTTTATACAACAAATCATAACTTAAGTTGTACTTAAGGGTAAATTTCAGAACATGATTTCTGTAAGAAATCTTTTGTGTTCTGTTGATAAAAGGTTAAAATATTACTCACTGTATTAACGTGAAAACACTTAAGTACGTCTCCTCTGTCTTAAACCAAGGGTCATTAATTATTAACAGTTTGATAAATTGTTTGAGCCTCTCCTAAAATATATTTACGAGTGGCATGTCTAATGCAATAAATGTCTAACGATAATAAGTTGCACGAGATTTGCAAATATTTTGATAACTCTTAAAGTTTGAGGACAATAACTTTGCATATTGACGTCGACCTGACATATGTGTACGGGTCCTTGAACGGAGGAGGTATTTGTTATGGAGATAATAACCTCTTGGAGTTATCATTATTTTTATTGCTTTTAATGACGCTTTCTTGTTTGATAAAGATATCACACTACACATATTGAGTTAGTGATGGCGAAACATATATTTGTGCGATAATGTAAACTTCTTCACATTCGTGGGTAAATATGAACGATTAATACACAACTATTTGTTTACCGTATCTTGTCGTAGGTCATTCACCGATTTAACCTGACATAAAGCAACTTTTTATCTGAAGAGTGTATATATTGACATACGATTATAATGTCACTATGGTTGGTCATAAGGTTAAGACGGACAATTGCGTGCTCGGTAGATCTTTATCGCGGGTAAATGTCATATTATGGCTGGTGCACAAATTATTTTCAAAAATATATAATGGTAATTGACTAGTTATTTTATAACTTATATTATTTTATACATCCTTTTTTTAGGTTTATTAAAAAAGAATGAAACAACACCGGTACATGTATAACGGTATTTTTTAAATGCAAAATGCATAGGGTTTTAACTCATAGCGTGGATATGAATACCAGAAAATAATGCTGTTAAATAGATTAACTGGATTTGAAAATGGTGTTTTATATTCAACCATTCTAACTTTAAGTCGTAAGTTAGATGTAAATGAATGAAAACCAATTTTGCATATTCGATCGAATTAAACCTCATTGGTAGATTTCTTTGTTGGCACTTCAGATGCCCGTTGTTTATACAACTCCATTAGTTATACACATTTCAAACACATGATAAAAAAAATAAGGCCGTGTTATGAGAGAAGAAATAGTTGTAAAATTTGTTCCCGCACCATGCGTTTTATGTTTGCTTTTTTGTATTCAATATGAATAGGCTGAAGCCTCCATACACATGATAAGAGATAAAACGAATAGTATTTTTTGTTGAATATGTTGCTATGATATTTATTTTCCAAATATAAAACTGAAACACATTATTTACAAAGCAAATACTTCGACAGTGTTATATGTCAAAGAAAGTTGAATAGATTACAAAAAGGTAAGGTAGTTAATACGAAAGCACGAAACAAACACTAAAATATCACAAACAAGAGATGTGTTTGTCAGAAATACAATGCCCCCTACTGCACCGCTTTGATTGTTTTTCACCTTTGACATTGAATGATGACCTTGACCTTTCACCACTCAAAATGTGCAGCTCCATGAGATACACATGCATGCCAAATATCAAGTTGCTATCTTCAATGAATATTGCAAACGTTATGACCAATGTTTTAGTTTTCGGACGGACGGTCAGACAGACGGACTGACTGACGGACAGTTCAACTGCTATATGCCACCCTACCGGGGGCATAAAAAGTCAAACACTTTTGCTGAAATTTAATTTTGTGTATGACCTGAAAATAAAATGTTCATTCAGCGTGTATACATATAATTTAGTTTTCAGCGATAAACTTTGTCCAGGCTATAACAGCCAGATTGTTGTGAATTATAAATAAGAAAAGGTTTAATCATTCCAAATGCGTAGTAATGTATAGAGTAATTTTACTGTAATACACCACACATATTTTGTTTGCAAAATTCGTATTAAAAGTGCAAATCTTTTTCATATCTAATAGAATATTACGTTTTGCATAATTTGTCCGTAGATCTACGTGCATTTATATATGTAAATAATCTAAAGAAATTTTAAGACCGCATACAATGTAATAATCAAACATACTTATATAAACAAAATGAAACTCCAGTTACATCAAGCAACTTCATGCAAGGTCATTTATCGTAAGTGACCGATTCCCCCAACAGTTAGACACAGGACAAAAACACAAATTAGTAAAACTGGGGTCACCGCCTAGGAATGCTTAAACACTGACCACACCACTTTGTAGATTGTATATGGAAATATATGTGTTCAGATGAATAGTATTATGGTATACTTGGGGTGCAAATACAAATGTTTGGTCCACGGACAGTGTTTTCCTGTTTCAGTTTATGTTTTCGGAATGAAATTGCTGACTGACGTTCACAGATCTGCAAAAGTGAACAGAAACACGAGTAATTGTGTATGATTCTTCACAATGTTTAACGTACACACGATTATTATCACCTTTTATCGTTTGACCACTGTTTTAACCATATCTTCCATGCCCTTACAGTAGTAGTTATTTAGTGATGCAAATTAATGGAACAATAATATACATATATCAAAGGATACAACCCTGACATTTGTTTAGTAAAGCGAAAGTTTTACTGATGCATTGCAAACCTCGTTTTCTTCATCCGTGGTTGAATCTTCAGTTTCCAGAGGACGATTGCGCTAATAATAAAAGCAATGGCCAACACGGAGCCAACTGCCGCGCCAAATTTTGCGGTTTCTCTGGTTGACACACTAAAAAATAATACAACATAATATTTTGCATGGTGAAGTTGTTTTTAACTTACGATATGCGGACTTTTTCTTAGGGGTATATGCTTGTGGTAATTTTATTTATAAGACGTGCAAAGAATTTAGAGATACTTTTTATATCGGCTAAATTCTTTGGAACGTCTTATCGGCCAAGGGCAAGGACCAATTACGTGGTGGAAACCAGAAAGTTAAAATTTTCATCAATATGCTTAAAATTGCAAAATAGCATTACCAACTCATTAAGTGTTAGTTCAGAAGTCCATCTTTACGTCAAAAATCGTCGAATTGAAGTGAGAAAGGCAATAATTCTTGAGTTAAACGTCTGCTTAAATCGCAACACAATTACTCACATCACGTCATGTTTTGAAATAGATTTAAATATCAACCAATCAGAAAAATGCGGATTGTCGACACTACAGTGTAATGTGTACGCGTAATTTGTCTATAATATAAATGTCATATTAGTAATTCATCAGCGAGTGAATTCGGAATGAATATGCGCACGTTTACTATCGTTTTTTACTTGTGACAAATAGTTCTAAAATTATATGTTATTCCATAAAACTGAAATGATAATACATTTCATCGTTTCTACGTTTCTTACATTCTACGTTACATAGGATGGTTTACTGTACGATCTGTATCACTATTATTTATGTACCGTATACAAATAAAAGATGTTATTTATTTCAGAACTTGCAAATTTTTAATTGTCACTTAAGAAAAAACAACAATGCTCAATTAATCCAGAAAGTATAATAACATCGCGTTATTATATAACGCTCTGCGCTCACAATTGACGAACGCAAACTGTGTTATCCGCCGTTTATTCTTCACATTTAAACCCGATGGTTTACATCTCTGCTGCGTTCTCGATAGATAGATACACACCGGACGAATCGAGAAAAATTGAAAATTTGAATAGTGGTTCGATTTAAATTGCTCCGGCGTGCAAAATTCAAAGTGTCATTACATAATTCTTACGGAACATGATCGAGAAATGAATTATCTACACAGGTATGTACATATTATTGCAATTCGTTGATATTAACTGTCTGATATCGGGGCTTGAATGTTGCGCACAAAATCATTGAGCAACAATATAGACAAAGAAGGAAAACTTTCCACCATTGTTTTGGTCTTTCCCCCGTTGTACGCTCCAAATATTACCCATATGAAAAGTAGCTTAATATTTGAGAGCGTCAACAAGTTGGACTAATGCTTGTGGTAAGGAGAAATAATAGCATAATAATTAATGTGGACTTGTTCAAACGGAAACATACGCATTGCACATGCTCGCACATATGCACACACGCACGCACCCCCTCAAACAAAAGAATCATTATTCAAATACATGTATGTTCCTTGATATATTAAGAAAATGATATAAAACTAAAAGGACAATATTTATTTTAATAAATGTTTACTCTTTGTCCAGGCGAATTTGTCTGTACCAGGGTCACATTGATAGCATTCATCACTGGTTTGTGATTTGTAGGATGCTACACAGGTCCCGTCAATGAAACAGAAGTCCTCCTGAAACGTTTGGTTTTTGTTTGCTAATTTTCAAAACATTTTACATATAATATACTTACATGATATAGAGAAACTAAAGTATAGTGTGATACTGGACATAGTCTGTTAAAATATGTGGTGTAAACAGTATCAAATTTGATTTTTTTTCTGTTTCTTATACGTTTGTCTTAAACGTCTCACAGTTATTTATATATTAATATTTTAATATATGTCATCTACTCTACCTTTAATGTCACTTCGTCCAGGCCTAAAACTTCCTGACAAACAGAATTATACACAATCATGGACACTGGGTCTCCAAAGTTTGTCCCATCGTTGCTTATAGCGATATCATACTTCCTCCAAAACAAACGATTCCCCGCCATCGAGCGTCTCTCCCTTGATTCATCTTCAGATGGGTCGTATGCTCGTACGCAACACACGCCGGTAAACATGTCGTCATATTCACCCGATAATTGAACTGGCGTTTCATCCAATATGGTACCATCGGTCAATCCCTTACAAAATAAAAAAAGCATTAAGCTGTGTATTTGCCACTTGCTGTAATATTTTATTAGCTTACATTTTCTATATGTTATACATAAATTAACGTGTGAAATATAACATTATTATTAATAATAGTATTATCATTATTTATTATAAGTATTTATTTCAGCGTGCATACTTAAGAAAAAAATTACATTTATTTGAGTGAAATCAATACTAATTGATAACAACTATCCATTTAATATGCATACTGATAATAAACACGACTAAGAAAATGAATACCGATGAACACGTTCAAATAATATGGGAAATATATCTAATAATAATTTTATTTTTGAATTGAACGCCTGAAAACACATCTTCACATATTGTGGAAAGTATACATAACAATTTATTTTGAATTTTACACAGATAAAAAAAGTCCTAAAACAAAGCCAATTGCATTTCGACACTTCACTTACGACTTTGGTGTTTATTAGACACGAAAAGTTCTGGAGTAAATTCATTGTCCTGACGTAAAAGCAAGTGCATCCGTCTCCGTCTGTCAGGTTGCACACACCTCCTCCCTCAATGTCGTCAATTTTCAATGCTTTCCTCTCATCGATACTGCAGTCTGAACCATGTGTGTACTTGCCACATTTGCAGGTTCCTGAAAATGAAAGAAAACAATTATTGTTTAATGCGTTTGTACTATTTTCTAATCACTTATATTGACACTTTATTTATAATGTAAATCGCGGGAAAGAGACGACTAAATGATGCTTATACACGTTAAAAAACGCTGAAGTCGTTACTACTATAACATTTGTATTTAAAGTTTCTTCATTTTAAACAAGACATCATAAAGGCCAAACGACAAAGTTGACAATAGATGTCTACAGTGTTTACATAATACATATTTTATTATAATACAAAGAATTTATAAGTTTCATAGCACACAAAACAAATAGTTATAATAAAATAATTATTTCATATTGAAAAATACTTTCAATCGATTATGAATATTAACAAGCATTTAGTTATGGCAGATGGTTAGGTAGGATATATAATTGTATTTTACGTAACTTACGGTAAGCTCTGAGAAAAGAAATGTTTTCTATATGTGATATAATGATATATATTTTGTGTCCCCCCCCCCCAAATGAAAAACAAATTCAGACCATTGAAGCAAAGACATATAATACCGATATAATAATTAAAATTATATTTATACATTATGCATACCGGTATATACATGTCAAATACGTTTTAACATTTTTATGGTCATGGCATTGTTCATTTGTTTTGTTCTAAAGAACGTCGCGGGTAAATATGTCATAACATTAGTATTTGCCTGCCTCATACACGAAACAAAAAACTATATGTATAGCCAATAGGCCTTACAGTACAGAGTATTACATTAGCTTTATACCGATCATGTATGAACTATTTATTAATGGTGAGTGTAATTTAACCTTTATTGGAATGAAACTATGCTCTTTGTTGTAGGACATTAGTTTTTATTATTCCTATATATTTGCTAAATGTTTATATCCCTGGATAATTATAATAACTACGTTCACTACTGGAACTTTTATAACAATACGTTAACAGCTACGTCAATTAGCTCTACATTAAACACAATAATTAATATAATGTAACAAATTGTCCGTTACCTTCATTCGAGCATACGCCATTTCCGCTGCAATTTGAAGGACAAGAGTTTTTAATGAATGTTTGGACTTTTTCAGCGTTGTTAGCAACATATTCTGGATCCTTAGCAAGTTCCTTTTCAACCAGTCCATTCAGTGAATCTATGTGAACTTGTGACAATGAAAGATCATCGCCAGCCTGCAATACATAGCAGTGGCATATTAGCATTTTATACCACACCAAAGTCTTTTTGACGAAAATCTATGTTCATTTGCTACTAACGCATGCTAAGTTAATTCATAACAGTTTAAAATCAAAAACTAATATTTGCATGTACTCTTCGTCGTACAAGTACAAAGGTTGAACTAAAATATTCTTTCTTTGATGTTCTTTAACAAATCCAGCAATCCTTTTTGTTTTTGATTTTGTTTATGTCTTAGGAAAACGTCATTTGGCTCTAATTTCTTTTAAACAACAATAACAACATCAGCAAATAGTTGCGGTAATATTTGTATGAAGTTAAACTCAACAAATGTGTACCTGTACATCAAACATGCATTGGCTGACGACGTTATCGGGGTTTTCCCCACCCAAAGACTCAGCGTTGTTAGACACTGCGACGGAACCGTTAATGGCAACCGTGCAATGTCTTCGGGCTACCTCCACATCTATGCTAGAGCCATTAACAGCCATCTCGCTCCTCTTCAATATAATGGCCACACATTTAAAGTGAGACTATACGATTTTTAAATGTGTCGAATTTTAATATATTGATAAAAATATGTTAAAATAACACAACATAGACAAGAAAAATTATACATTGAAGACGAATTTCATAAAATTCAGCAAAGACAAGTTTGCGCTGGTTAAAGCCGATGCCGACACTTTTACTCGTATTTGTTAGGAAACAAAATTGTGTCTTTGTGTCGTATGAACGAATCTGCACTAAAGCTAGATTTAGATTCACATTGTACATGCATGATATATATGCTGGCGAATTAGGCTGTACAGCCATTTTCGATTTCCGATTTAAATATCTGGCTTATTTCTCATTTTTCGACACATGTTTTTCTTAACTTTTATTTTAATTTATATTGAAATATATGTATAATAAGTTTTTCACACATTTATAAAAAAATCATTAAAATTTGAAAAAAAATCGTATAGTCTCACTTTATAGAAACATATGCATTAAAGTTCTAATGTTAAACCCAATAATAGGTTTAGTTATCCGACGTAATATCAAATGCAAATCGTAACCCTTTCTTTTATCGATGTTTAGCAAATAATTCTATTTCGTGTCAATTGTTTTATAAGTTAGGGGTATTAAATATTGTTTATATATTGGATATTCTCGAAGAAGTGTAATATCTTCAACTGTGCTTATGCGACCCAATGTTGATCGGCATAAAATACGAAAGCTGTTCACACCAATGTCAAGAAACAACTGTTGTTTTATTGATAATGATTTCTTATGTTTTTGTACAATTTCGATGCGAAATTGCTTTATTTGTTATATACCAAAACCATTTAACACTTGACCAAGATCGCAAATAAAAATTAAATAAATACCTTTTTAAGATCGTGCACTTCCTTAGATTGCTGCGTTAGTGTCAACAATCGAAGTAATTCGCGTTCTTCTTTTTCATCGGTCGATCTCCTCTTTCTATTCCTCGAGAACCGGCAGTACTTCTGGGTAGTGGCTTCAAACCGTGGACATCTCATGAACTGGGTTTCAGCACACACGCCTTTGGCAGAATTGCCTGCGCTGGGCGGTTCACAAACACAATACATTCCGTTGGTTTCGGACCATTTGCGAAGCGATGGTCGAGCCGTTTTAAAGAGGTTTTCGTCGTCTTTGAGTCTGTAAATATTTTAAAATTTTAAATCAACCGCTATATTCATGATATAAAATTTGGGAACGCAATAACAACACGGTCGTATTTAGTGACATATAATGTAAATTTCAAGCTGCAATTAACGTCAATAAATACGGAATATTGCGCTAGTCGATCGTTCCAAAAGTATGTATCAGTCGAGTGGCAGTCGAGTGGCTTATCAAATGACGTATCGCACTCAAGGCGGAGCCTCGAGTGCGAAATAGCGCAAGTCAAAATACGAATATATGTGTTTGGAACGAAAGACTATCGTAATATTATTATTATATAAACTCACACAATTTCCTAAAAATGTGCCTGTGTTTATTGCAGTGCAGGGAATGATTCTAAAAGAGCCAGGGATTTTCTACCTTCTCTTTGCTATATACTCACGCCATTATATGCCACATAACTAGTCCGGCTGGTATGGTAATACGTGATCGGAAAAAAACAGCGTAAAGAATAATACGGCAATGCAATTTCAGACTGTCGACGTGTATTTCATCGTTTGGTAAAGCGATTGGTTTATTGTGATTTAAAGCAGGTTTGTGATAAAAAGATATACCTCCAACTTCCTGTAAACGCATACGGATATGTTGAAGCGGATATGGTTGTTCCTGTGCGCGTGCGGAAATCATTGGTGATATTACCGTCGAAGTAGCCGCACAAACCTTCCGTTCGCTTTTTATCCTTCGGGGCCATATATATGTCTACGTTCATTGTATTCATATAGTAATCCCCATGCATATAAATGTCAATCCAAGTACCTATTGGCGTGTACACCTGTAATACAATTCAGCTTCAATTTTGCATTGAATAAAATGTTTATACTAGTAAATCAGTTCATTGTAAAAAAAAAAAAGATAAAACAGAAGTGAAACTGCTCGTTAATTGTTTTCTCATCAAACAGCAGTTTAACATTAAACATGCGTTAATGTTTTAAGTTGAAATTAGGGTAAAAAAGCAGTACATCCTACATAAAACTGTCTGGTTCCCCTGTTAACGATCTTCAGAATTCCCCCGTCCCCACAGCTCACAAACCCAGTGAAAACTGCCTTGCCACAACTGTTGATCATAAAAACATCCGCACCCGCCTTGATCGCTATGCCACATGTACATAATGCATAGTTATTGTTGCATCGTTTGTACTTCTCTTGTACCTTTAAACACGCATATTGCATCGTTTCACATCAAGTACTGATACTATTTATGTCATTTCAGCTATCTCAATAATACATTTACAGGTACACAGCAGTGTCATTTGCCGAAATTTCAATACAACATACCTCAATTCCATACTTGACATTTCTGTACAAAAGATATTCCCCATCTTCTTGATTTTCGTAATATCTAAACAAAAGACATGATTATAATACAATTCAAATATAAATATGTCGATTTTTGAGTTTTTGTTTAAATAAATTAATACAAAATATAGTTAATATTAAATAGTAAAACACATACTGCCCATCTGCAGTTTTCATGTGTGGATCAACGTGAGAGTAACATACTCTTGAATTCGTACTGTCCTTTAGAACATCAACCTACACACACAAACATAATTAATAAAATCGTATTTTATCAACATGTTCAATTATTTTTATAGCGGTAATCATCACTTGCCACAAATTAAGGACATGGATAGCTGCATATACGAAGTATTTTCCGCTAAGGTAGCTGATAAATCACATTGTTGACGTGACGTGATTTTCGTTATGTCATAACAACATATACATATTTTTTAATTTAGATACGAGCAACAAATAAACATTAACAAATACTTACATCGACGACGCCGAGCTTATAGTTATTCAACCACCTGTGTCCGAAATCTGTCGCAGTAAGCATGTGTAGGGAATATCTACTTTTGTCATTTCGAGTTTCGTCAACTGTTTGTATTTTAACTTCGTAAATCGCGGAGCTGTTCCAAAATTCACCCCTTTTCAGTCCCTTGAACAGAATTAAAATGAAGTAAAACTTGATCATGAGTGGTTCGAACCAACATGCTTTGTATGTTAATAATTGCAGTAACGTCCATAAATATATGTGCAATCTATTCATACAATCTACAATTGTCTAACAATAGTTTAAGTACTGTACCCTGATTTTTTGTCCGCAATACTGACTGTCTGACATGACCTTCAGCTGTGCTATATTTCCTTGATCGCACTTGTTTCCAACTGGATCGTAGACAAGCAGATCCATAAAGCAATCCGTGTTAGGAGCATTACTGTTGTACTTGCAGCCAATCGGGACGGTGGACCTCACCCGCACACTGGCTTCAGTTTCTTGCGAAAGGCTTATCCGGTTCTCAACAATCTTAAGTTTTTTTATTAAATAAATATCAGTATACAACTAAAGTATGCACCATTGTTGCAAAACACGGTCATCATTATGCACCCTTTTTATTCTTTACAAAATAATTTGAATTAACAATTTAATCAATATTTGAATCTTATTCAAAACCTTAGTTCAATACACTCTTACCAAAGCGTTGTATATAGATGTTTGTAAGATATAAGCATTCCTCTAAAAAGATTTATATTCAAACCTGTAGTCCTGCAAACAAAACACTACTATTAAACGATGGTGTTGTCATACCAGTTTCATCACTGGCTACACGAACCCCGCAAAACATCTGAAACGAATGGACGTATTTGTATTTAATCGCCAGTTATATCTTTAGTGAATTAAATGCAATTTGTAGTAGATTAATTGCAAATACGCGTGCTCTTATATTATTATTCCACCAAGATACGTATTTGGAGCGTATGTAAAAGTTGTATTCCAAATTCCACGAAATTTTTCACGATAAGCGAATATTAGTCATTTATTACATGAACACTTAAAAAATCTCTGACATGTGAACGCGTATGATTTACACTGGAATGTGATTAAAATATCATATACTTAGAAATAAGTATGCCTAACCCCCGTTTTATTAAATGTACGTTTGTTTGATTAGTGTTTTTGTTCCGCGTTGTGTTGATTGGTAATTTGTCACTTGCCAAAAAGAGACATCGTTCTGATATTAAAAGATCGTCTGCTTATACAGCTGGAGTTTGTTTAACAGTCGCTATTTGTCCATACTAGTTATGAAAGATAAGAAACGAATAACCACTTACATCAATACCTGGCGAAATTTGATCTTTCTCTAAATCAATATCCGTCAGAACTAGCTCGTCTCAATTCCTGGAGGGTCCAAACGTTTTGTAGGCCACACCCTTAACATACCTGTGGAAAAGTAAATCTGATACTTTCAAATTTATTTGATCATATGTAAGAAAAACATTTAAGCCAACCCTCGTCCTACTATTTAATTTTGTTTATTAAACTTACGATATTTCACTAGTTGAATACACTCGACATCGCTGATTTATTGATTCAATGTTTAACATATTCTATTTATTGTTTTCGTTTTATTATTATTGTTTCAATTTAAAAAAAGTATAACATACATTCTAATGATATTTACTCTATATACAACACTACTAACAGCGTGCATTTAAAGTAAATTAATACTTTTATAACGTAGAAGTGACCATGTCATCTGATTATATCTAAATTTAGTAAAAATCAAATAACATATTCAAGAATGTATTTTAATAAATAAGAAAAGAACACAACATCATCAACAACAACGCATCAACATACGTTTGTGTTTTTAATCAAATTAAAACCTTTAATTTATAATTTTTTTTATTTCCCCTTGATATTTCGTTCGCCTCGTTGTGGCCCATTACTTGACAATAAAGACTTTCACTTAAATCACAACCTTAAATATTTATTGAGAGTAATCAAAACTATTTTTTTGTTAAGATTAATGCTGGATAGTTATTTATTATTTGTTTGCATGAAATGCTTACCAATCGATGAAATAGAAATAGTTGCCGTCTAAAACGAAGTGGCACTTAAACACAATGTAAGGAGTGAAAGTTATTGCACCACTTGTAGTGCCGTCTGTTTGTTCACTAAACGACAGTGTGGGTAGGATTTGTATTGACCAAATGCTGACATTCGAAGGTGGGGGTAAGATTCCTGAAATAAAGTATTAACATTTGAGTGTTTGTGTAGTGTAAATTATTATTGCGACATGACCGTATTTACGACTTTAAAAGTACTAAATAAATGAGGCTTAAGACAACGTAAACATTGCATTTGTAGTGTAGGCCTTCTTTTTTGTGAATCGCATAAATTTACGATGAAAGGACCGAAGTGTTTAACAACGGCTTTATATCAGAGTGTTTACATTGTATTTACACGATATGTTTTTTGATGATTTACAACAGTTAACATGAGGAATTCTTTTTTCGGCTATAAGGCATGGGCGGAACACTGTTAGAAACATGCAGTCATTTTCATTGCGTTCTGTCATACCAATATTACATAGAGTATTGTTTTTATTGTGCCCACTGAACATTGTAAATATCGTGTCGGTGAAAAAACGCGATCTTTGCTGCCAAAACAATTGTGCCTTTTTGAATGTTTCGCGATTACATTTTGGAAGATGTCATATAAAACGATTTTAACACATAATACAACCGTGAATTACAAAGGCAAATAAATAAACATAATTGCGTATATACATTTTGCTTTTAATGCAATATTTATGTTAATAAATAAGTCTACCTGGCTTTGTCGTCGTCGATGAATTGAGTAAAGCGCTTGTCGTGAAGTTCCACCCATCTATGAATGTGAAATATTATAATCAAGTATTACGCACAATTTAAATAATATTTATATCTTTGGATTCCTAACATTTTCTCGTTTGAGTTTATTCATGATTTCTGAGATCGTTTACATTTAACTGTATTTTGGTAACTTTTTCATAGTGCATGACGAATGTAGAATTGTTTAAATATAGCAATCGGGCTAAAAGTTATATGTTTCTAGTAATATCTAAAAACAAAATAGGGTATGTAAGTCAATCAATTTGTTTTCGTTAATTTTTATTTTACTGTTTTGTTTTACACGTATTACAACTGGGAATTACAACGGCATATAAATTAACATAATTGCATATATACAATTTGTTTTAATACAATATTTATATTAATAAATACGTCTACCTGGATTTGTGGTCGTCGATGAATTGATTAAAGCGCTTGTCGTGAAGTTCCACCCATCTATGTATGTAAATTACAATCAGAATAAGTATTAACGCACAATTAAAATCATATTTTGTATATATGGACACATAAAAAGTACTTGTCCATGTTTATTCATAATTTATGAGATCGTTTACATTGGTAACCTCGTCCTAGTGAGTGCATGACCTATGCATGTTTGTTTAAATATAACAATCAGACGAAAACATTATAAGTTTCAAATAATATCTAAAAACAAAATGGGGTATGTACGTCGATCAATCATGTTTTCGTTGATTTTTGTTTTACTGTACACACATATCTATAACTTAAATAAGAATGTTAAATGACAGAAATCTGCCCAATCTCTTTGTGATATAATTTTATATGCATCAGTTAATTTTGCGATTATGATCGAATCTAGTAAAATTGATGAAAGAAAATCGACCTGAAATAGCAAAAAGGTTTATGGAAGCCTCAGCAATTAATTAAACGAACGCTTACCTGTAGATTGATTTGTTGTAGGTTCACGAGTTGTTGAATACCAAGGAGTTGCTGTAGATGGCGTTGATATCGTAGCACTTGATGACCACCAAGCCGCTGATGTAGATGGCGTTGAAATTGAAGCATTTGATGACCACCAAGCCGCCGATGAAGATGGCGATTGTGTAGCATTTGATGACCACCAAGCCGCTGATGAAGATGGCGATAGTGTAGCATTTGATGACCACCAATCCGCTGATGAAGATGGTGATAGTGTAGCATTTGATGACCACCAAGAGGTCGCTGTTGACCACAACGAGGAAATTAACAATATAATGAAAATCTCTGACCCGGCCCCACCCCAGCCCCCATTGGCCACTATCTCCTCCTACACTATTAGCACCAGAACCTTGAAACTTACACACATGGTAGCTATGAACATATGTGCGACAGTGCACTATTTGGAATTTTGATCTAACCCCTTGGTCAGCTCTTTCTTTTTAGCTCAATTCAACAGTGAACAATGCGTCTGATATCACTTTTACTTTATCTGCAATTTCCAGCTTTTTAGTTTGAACTGATAAAATATTCAATTTTGGTGTGATCTTTTGCTCTCTCTGTGTGTGTGTGCCACTGATTAAGTTACATTTATGTTGATTTTACATTCATTCGTGACACAGACTAATTTGTTAACATTTATTTATGTGTTTAATAATATAACGTTACTCAAGAAGCAAACAATACCGTTTGTTGAAGATTCTGTTGTTGATGACCACCATGCTGTTGTTGTTATCCATGACCATGCTGTTGTTGTCCAACCCGACCAAGGCGTTGTTGTCTAGAAAGATAGACATAATGTACATACAAATGCACACTATCCGTTTTACATAATATACAACAATAATACAAATATATATCTCGTATATGATAGTTATACCATCATCAAACATCATTATAAATAAGTACATCGATACATTGCATACATTCAAGTAAAGCAAATTGTGTTTTGCTTATGATAGTTATCTATATGCACAAAGGAGCGCATATGTAAAAAGTATTTTTTACTGTTGGAGTTTCTGCGGATGTTGTCGACGGCCACCACGATAACGTTATTCCACCTTTGAACAAATAAACAACTCCAACATGTTTTGTTTTTAAAATAACAACTGTGAATGTTAAAATACAAATTATCAAAAGCATATTTATAATAAATTTATAACAAAATTATAGTGAAACATGTGGACACCTATTCAAAAGATTAAGAAAAACATTCGGAATAACATGTGTCAAAATATATGACTCGGGTAGCGTTGCAATTCTGGTTATGTCTTTATTAAAGTATAACTAAATAACACATAGTTTTGCTTAAAATACGTTACTCATGGAGTTACCGCTATCGTTTGTTGTGGATTGAGCTGTGGATGACCACCAAGTTGTCGACCACCACGATGTTGTAGATGTAATCTGAGCAGATACGATGTATATAAAAATAGCTCATTTTATATACTACAAAGCTACACTGATATTTTTCCATTTTTTAAACTGTGATGTATATCGTCCATGGAATGGGAATCCGATTTATTAACATCATACAATATAACCATTTAATCAAATATAATTTGGTTAAATTATTCTTAAATACGAAACCGAGGATTTGTTTTCCATTAACAAATAAGTCAGTGTTACTATGCATCTGCACAATGAGAAATATTATATTTACTGTCGAGTTTGTTGTTGAGTCTGATTCTGTTGTTGTCGACGACCACCATGTTGTTGTGTCTCCATCTTTAATAGAGGCAATATATTTCATGTATACAATCAACTAATTTACACACATATATTCAGCTACACCAAGATAATGTTGATTACGCATTTATGTAAATAATGTTTAAATCTTTACTGAATGTGTTAATAAAATTACTACTTGAAATTGAATGCTTCTAAAATCCATAAAAAAAAGTAAGTATTCGCATAATAGTTCAATAGCTAAACTACTTCAATTATATATTATTATACGCTCGGTTGCATAAACGTACGGCAGCTATGAAATAAACATAACACGTATATCAACACGTAGACCTCCATCTTCGAGCGAAAGAAGACTGGACAATGCAACTCGGCGTTAAACCTTAATGTTAACCCTGACGCTCCTTTTATACCATAAACATCACCCACGTCGTAGCTTAGTTGATATTCCACTTAGTTGAAGTATTATGTTTTGGGAAATATGTAGTCAAGTTTTTTATTTGCAGTAAATCATGGTACTGAACAATTTTGAACTGACGTTGAATGGGTTATTTTATATTTGCGGTTAAGATATAGTGATGCATGCTATGTTTGCTGCTATGATATACAGCACTATTCTTTTATTATCAGTTGATCTCATCCTTTTTAACAGAGTGAGCAATGAAAAGTTAAAGTTAATTTCATTTCAAAATGAACAGCTAGAATTTTATGGTCCACTTTAATTGTTTTTCACTAGCTTTCAACTCATGACAAACTTGTCTTCTAAATGTTAGACTTTAACATGCGTAAATATACGACATCCTCTGAGTCACAAGCAAAAGTCCCCAAGTAAACGCAATAATGCACAGATTGTATGTGTCTCTCTTACATGACATGTTTGCAAATCGTATTTGTAAATAGAAAAATTGCCAGGTGGTCATGCAATTCCGCTAGATCAGTTGAGTGGCTATTTTATTGCCAAAAGAAAAAAAAAATCAAATTCTAGACACTATATCAGGAGATACAAAATATTAATTATATCCACTACTTTATAACAGAACGAAAACTATAAACATATAGCGACCACAACTAGGATCACCGCATCGGAACAGTATAGCGATCACAACTAGGATCACCGCATCGAAACAGTATAGCAATCACAACTAGGATCACCGCATCGAAACAGTATAGCAATCACAACTAGGATCACCGCATCGGAACAGTATAGCAATCACAGCTAGGATCACCGCATCGGAACAGTATAGCAATCACAACTAGGATCACCGCATCGGAACAGTCAATTCAAAGCATTGGGGTCTTAAACGGTTTGAGGGCTGGCTGACCCTTAAAACCCTACATGTGTGTCGAGTGATGTAAGTGGGTATAAACAGCTCCAGCTGCTCTTTATCGTTTCGATGAAATGTAACATAATTTTGACAATGTGTTACATAATGTTAAATCATGGCCAACGTACGATCTGGAGGACGGACTAAATATTAGTCTCGTTTATATCTAACAGACTTGAGAGGCGTAAAATCAATTTAACTTGGAATTGGGCAGTTAAATTGAGCGAGAAAAATCATTTACTGAATGTCCAATCATGTCAGTTAAACTTTCATCAACAAACTTTCAATGAATTGCATTAACAAAGAAGGTAAGAGTTTTCACCTTCTTATCAACATTGTC
The DNA here is from genome assembly GCA_007657795.1 of Dreissena rostriformis. Classification (NCBI taxonomy): domain Eukaryota; kingdom Metazoa; phylum Mollusca; class Bivalvia; order Myida; family Dreissenidae; genus Dreissena; species Dreissena rostriformis. The sequence continues at coordinate 116,015 of VMBQ01001985.1, forward strand.
ATTTTGTAATACGCGTGTTGTTGAACCCGCACCTCGTTTAGTCGTTGACGGAAATTAACTGAAATAATATTTGAAATTCAAGTCAAATAATGACTGCCGCTAGCGCTATCTTTCTATGATAAAACATATTCGTTAATTGGTAAAGAATGTGTTAATCGAAGATGCTCGTGTAAACCTTAATGAAACTTTTGAAAGTAAATTAATGTCAGGACATTGTTCAAAATGTAAAATTCCTTGTTCACGGTATTTTATATTTTGAAAAGAGTCATGGAATGAATTTACTTTCAAAACTTTCGTATTTGGAATAGTTCGACCCCAGAACCTCCAGAAGCAAAAGCTATCGCGCTAGAGTATAATTTTATTTTTAATGTGTATTAAAATGGAACAGATATGTGTCGCCGGATGGTAAAACGTGTGCAGCCAGTCCGGGACGCGAACCCGAGACCTCCCGCTATTAAAGCGATCGCTCCACCAAGGGAGCCAACCCTGCGCTTACACAGCTAATCACCAATCTCGCTTATGTTCGGTTCCTTGATATTCTCCCCTGCCAAGTTAGAATTCGTCCTCGAATTCCAGTCACAGGGAACAGTGTATCACTGATCCCGACGAGCACATGGGCATGTTTTATGGGGGACTTAAAGAGCCGCGGTCCAACGTTGGGCGCCATTGTCGCCGGATGTTGAAAAGTGTGCAGCCAGTCAGGGACACGAACCCGGAATCTCCCGCTATCAAGGCGAGTGCTCTACCGAATGAGCTTACCCGCTTTCGTTCGGTACAGTTTCAGACTCAATGTTTTAAGAAGCAGGTACTCAAGGGTTTAAAAATGGGATTATCAACTTGTATCATCTTTTGAAATTATTTGTTTTCTGTATTTTCTGCCAATTACAGGAATTGTTACCTTTTTTATTGTTGTGATTGGACAATTTTGATTCGGGGATAATATTTGTACTCACAGCTTTTGTGTGAGTTAATAAGTATATTATTATTAAATACAACCAAATAATGTCTTTAAACCTAAATAGTACGTCCCATGAAAAACGTAGTAAACTTTAAACCTTTTAAGTAGTTCATGCAAACCAAATCCTAGTTTAAATATTTTTCATTGCTACACCTGTCTTTAATTTATTTTGTAATCAAGTTTTATAGTTTATCGCCGTATATGTATTGTTAATCATCGTTATGTACACTACATGATTTTGCAGGGAGATAACATATTATCAACTGTACGGTTAGTAACACAGTGTCGGTCGATAACCTTCGTTGCTTCACTAGGTTACGTATATAAGTGTTTTCGTATCTGCTTTTGTCTAACATTACAAATTACCATACTAAGATTGTTTGTCTAATTAATTGAACCAAAATACTCGTTACCATAAGGATGCTGCGTTGTGTGTTCATGTCATGTGGGCTTATACTTTGTACTACATACATGATCGGTGCAGGTATGAAGTTTTAATTGAAATTTCTTTGTATGTAAGCATAAAACAATTAACGTCGTAATTAAGATGTTTTTACTTGCATTTTCTGTGTATGTAAGCATAAAACAATTAACGTCGTAATTAAGATGTTTTTACTTGCATTTTCTATGTATGTAAGGATAAAACAAGTAACGTCGTAATTAAGATGTTTTTACTTGCATTTTCTGTGTATGTAAGCATAAAACAAATAACGTCGTAATTAAGATTTTTTAACTTGCATTTTCTGTGTATATAAGCACAAAACAAGTAACGTCGTAATTAAGATTTTCTAACATTCATACATAAATGTATCATACAATGTATGATATGTATTTATATGTAGTTTGTGTATCTTAGATGTCAAAAGTAAAAGAACCGGATTGGCATCGTATTTTCTTTTAAAATGTTGTTATATAAAAAGTATCACGTAAACCACTCATATTCATATATTATATATTACAGTCACATACTCGTAAAACAAAAACATTTATTAATCAAACCATTAAGGACATTATTGTGCACCAATAATCGCAATCATAAACCTTAAATGTGCACATTTATAACATTTAACCAATGGTAGTTGATTGGATTCTAACTAAGTATGATATAAGCTTAATATATTCACAGTAAAAGAATGCGTGTTGTTCATGTTTTAATGTTTCAAACATAACTACCAAATATTCTGTTTTGAAAACAAAATTGCTAGTTACAAAACGTTCAAATGATGATAACTTTTGCTTACTCAGTACATTGTATATTTACTTGTTTCGAACGTTTCTTTCATATGGTTGTAGGAAGGCCCATGAGGAGCCCTGACTTCGTGAGTGACTGGCTTAATCTCTCAGTGCACCAAGGTGAGGACTTGCTCAAGGTCCCTCATGGCCTTGGGGAGGTGCCCGTATTAGTGCAGGTCCAGGCCAAACCTCTTGATGGACTCAACAAGGATTTCGTTTTCAATGGAATGGGTGAGTACGAAAATAGGTAGGCAACGCAATAAGAAATACTTGTTTTATCTGAAATTGTCTTTCACTCCCGATTTCAATATATTGTTCGTTATGTTGCCAAGCACGTTTTACACGATTTATACCGATATCAATTAGCGCAATATTTTATCGAAAATACTTAAAAATAAAATAATTTGCTATCACCAATATTAAACAGAGAAAAATTGTTAATATTCTATTTGAACGATATAGATAAGCTATTATTTGGTTGTTTTTAGGCGAAGTTCCGCGTGACGACAGTAGTTTCGATAAATATGGAGCAGTTTCGTACTTGTACGACGAAGAATTCGTCGTGGTCACAACGATGTCAAGTGATCATGAGCCCGGAAAAGCAATTTTAACTAGTATGTTATTTGCAAATAGTTTTATAATATTACCATTTTTACTTATTATGCATTATTTTTGTACGGATTTCAACGGATGCCAACATTGTGTCCGAATTTTCGTATGAAATAACCCGAACCTATCTGTTTAGATGGGTCATAGTGGTTCCGATCTTTCACTTGTTCAAGTTGTAAAAAAAAACAAGAAACAATTGCACATATTTTTGTACTGCGATACTTGTAAATATACATACATGTAGCACCAACTTGTTTTATTATTAATCCGAATATATTGATAACTTTATTTATATATGTATATATATAGTATGTGGCAGTTTTGCCATTATTTCGCCCGTTGGTATCATTTCAGTGAACAGAATCGAATACGTTGGCCCTAACTCCCAAGCAAGTGACGATTGCTATGTTCGTATTTTCGCATGGAAATCCACGTCTCTACCGGCGCCTGATTTCCACGTGGGTAACATCAGTCTTAAGTCCGGCTGTCAACACGGTAAGTTTTAGAGTTTCATAGGGACTTTAAGACAGCTTCTCGTATTTAAAAACAAACTTGTTATGTACCCACTTTCAGATGAGGGGGCGGGGGGGTAGGGCGATACTTATTTGTCCGTTGGTTATATTTTTGTATCCCGCTCATGACTCAAAAGCTATTGCGTCTAGAGGGCTGAAACTTTATCAACATATTAACCACCATGTGAACTTGCGCACCTTCATTTTTTGGTTCGGATTTTTCCGACCTAACCGGAGTTATGTTCCCTTTTCATAGAACCCCGTCCATAAATATTACATTTAACTAAGTCCTGCGTAACTCAACAAGTAATGTTGAGGTCTGAAACATAACAAACAAATCATAATGTGAACGCGCGATATTTTCGTTCAGATTTTTTCCCCAAACAACCAGGTTATGTACCATTTTAGCAAGCAATCACGTTTTAAGTTGTATCGAGCGTAACTGAAAACAATGTTGCTAGATATATGAATCTTTATTAGCAGATTAACCGTGAACTTGCGCACCTCGATATTTTGTCCGTGTCATACGGAATTCCTTTAGGTTAAATGATATTTAAGAAATAATCGACGGGTAACCGTTGGTTATTGCGGTAATAACCAACGGTATGGAGTTCCGATTCGTAGGAATTATACCACGAGGGCGTAGCCCGAGTGGTTTGATAACAAGCATCGGAACGACATACCGTTGGTTATTACCGCAATAACCAACGGTTACCGTCGATTATTTCGATTCTACGACAATTCCACCACACAAATGTGTTTCAATAACATCCGAAATAATAGAGTCCGAATTATATGCTACTTTATCCAAAAAACTTAATTTATATTCAGAAAAATTGAATTAGCTTTGCTTCCAGTGCGTTAGTTCGGTTATAAGTACTTTAAGAAGTAAAGATTTTGTACGTTTATTCGGTAGAATGTATTCACGCGCTGTGCGAGGGAAACAACCGTTGGTATATCGGGGTAATAACCCACGGTAAGCTCCCTTCTCATTCTAATATGCATGCGTTGGTTATTGGTGTGCGACTGTGGTAGAATCTTCCTTATACATCACATATTTAAGATGATAAAATAACACTTAACATACACAAATCTTAAACGATAATCGTTATTCAAATTTCTAACAAAACGTAAAAAAAAGGATTTTAATTGCATAAGCCAGAATGGTCCAGTGGTAGCGCTTATGAGTGTCCCGCATAGTATCCGGGTTTGAATCCGCATAATTAATCTTATTCCAAATATTATACCTCTGTCAATTAATATGTAATTACAAACAAGAGCAAGACCTTACCCTTGTCAGATGTATAACTTGAATCAAGTTTGACCATGATTAAACATGGTTGGCTATGATGTTGATCTGACTTTGTATCCGGTCGACTTTGACAATTAACCTATGGTCTGACTGTGGTTACCACATGGTTAAAAACGGCAAAACATGGTTGGCAATGTGTTACAACTTATGATTGACTATGGTCTATTTAACTAGGATTGTCAATGATTCGACTAAGATCTGACCATGTTAAAGGACAAAACCAGCAACAGCATCAACACTAGCATAATCCTAATGGTATTTGTTAACTGACAAAAAGAAACACTCATGATTGCAATATAAATGTTCTCGTGATTAATCCTAGTCTGAAGATCGTGGTCAAGCCATGACTGACCATGGTAATAGGGCAGCTTATGAAACATGTTTGAACATGAAAATTTACAAGATCATAAACATGCATACTCATGGTCACAATTATCATGGTCAAACCATGGCTGACGATGGTACACGGGCGGATATAAACTATAAGGTATACGAAACAGGTTTTCACTATGGTAATTTGTTACGACCACGAGGCAAGATTAATAATGGTATTTACAAACCCGATGGTCGAACATGGTCACCAAAGCAGCAATAAACCACGAAATGAAACATGATTGACCATGGCTAAAACATTGTCATTTCAATATCAACCACGGTCTTTTTAAACACGGTTGATCATGTTTTAAACACGTTCATAAATGTTTTAATTCTGTTCATTTCACTGGGGGTATTGGGTTGTAAGACATACTCTCGTTTTCCGAAATACCGACGAAATGTTATACAAATTTAAAAAAAAAATCGATGGGTCATGTTTATGCATAATTAAAAATGTGCTAATTAAGGAAGCAAATATATTTATGTAGTTAAAAGTATGTATTAACGTTTATATAATATGTAAATGCGTGTTATTGTTAAGTGACAGCGTTGTTTGACAGCTATTACTAATGCAAACTTATTGCATTAATTTCGTAAAATATCAGTAAAAAACATTAATATAAGGTATTTGTGGAAAAGTATTCCAAACAATTTGATACAATCCAAGCCTTTTCTACTACAGGAGATGACTGCTTCGTGGAAGTAAATCACGACTTCGGGACGTATCCCAGCCTTGTAGTCGTGCGGACCAGGCTTAATGACTTCTCCTTGACGAATCATTCTTTGATGTCTGACGCCATTGGTAACATTGACGGATGCAATATGTATACTTTTATATTTATAAAAGTTCAATATATGTTTTAAATATGTTATTTGAATAAGCATTTCAAAACGATTTCGTTTAATTGAAAACTTTTATTTTTGTCTCGAAAAGGCATGTCACATAAACAAAACTGTTTCATTGTCTATGGCATATTCTTACTTCTAGGCTCTGGGTTTATTTTCGCCAATACCGACTACATTGGTCTGGATCATGGATTCGTTGTATATGGTTTCAACCAGTCGGCTTTCAGAGTATGGACAGAATCGCAGCGGTATTCCAAACACTGTATGTTATACACGATACGGTTAATATCAACGTTATATTGATATATTTATTTAAGACTTTGCAAAGTTATACTCATTTGTAAAACCTCTCTGCTATTTTTATATTTATACAATGATACGCATATATATATATAGATTATAGACGGATTCATTTTCGGCCAAATGCCTTGAATATCCTCGCGGTTTTTATCGCGCGTAAGTAAATTTATTTTCTCCATGTATTGACGAATTTCAGATATTTTCTGTGGAAAAGACGGTACAGGGTTTGGTATATGCGTAAGTAATGGAACGCTAGAAATACTGGCTTGGAAGGAGTCGACCTTAGCACCAACGGAGAAAACGGAAATGCTTCTTGGAACAAAGGCTAATGAAACATTTGACCAGGAAAAACTCATGTCTGCGAAAACAAGTGGACACGAATATTTCGTTCAACTTTGGGTAAAAGTTTTTTCAAATGGAATTATTGGCTTATTTATCAAATTGATGATAACTATGAAGAAATGATCAAGATGATATAATGTGTGTTGCTCTTTTTGTGTATTTGTATACATGCAAATAAGCAATTATATTTTCACGTGAAGAAAAACAACAAACAGAAGCTCCAGTATTAAGAGATATTTCATATATCCACTAGGCCGTTGCTCGGAGTGGACCCAATGAAAACTACCGATTTCTAGCCAGCGGTTCCATGTCGGGAGTTAGACTACCCCTAGTTATTCCCTGCACATATGGCGGACTTACATTTGCATATTCAAACACAACGCTAAGACTGTGGAAGCCAAACAGCAGTGTCGAGCGTGCTTCAATCATTTGCATCTCAGACATTTTTGCTGGCGGTAAATACCAACAGAGGTCGAATGATGCGTTTGCAGTGGCCCATGTGTGGATGACGTTAGGTGAATACGGCAACATATGCAGAAACTTTCAACATTTTACAAATTTGATATTTGTTCAAAGTAGTATGGCATATTCTACTTCATACGTTGTCAGTGTTGTTGTTACCATTCATTGACGTCGCCCGGTTGTTATAATATGTTAACTTTCTTTGCTCAGAACACACTTTGCACGAAGAATGCACCACCTCTCAAGATTGTTGGGATGCATCTTCCACATGCAGAAACTTTACATGCCAATGTGAGGCTGGATTTACAGAAATACACCAAGACGCAAACGTAACGGTAACATATACATATTGTATTTTTGTAAATAGACTACATCTTGAAATGTCCGCACAGTAATTTTAAACAAAACTTTATTCGAACTTTTATTTATAACAGTTTATTCGTCTCATGTTATCGTTCGTTCATTTGAATGTTCGACGGAAGCATGATACAGTATTTTTGAATTCTCTTTATATTATGTAATAAACTTCAGTCGATATATTATCTACTTCAGACCACCGGCTGCTTTGTTGCCGGTGAATGCACGCAGAAGAACGAAACTGCAGGCGACTGCATACGATGTCGTCTGCCAGTTGACGTATGCCGCTGGCCTGGTGGTAAGCCCGTTTTAATTGGATACAAGCATGTCATTGATGCCATCAAAAAACCGACCTCGCGCTACACTAAATAACAAACAAAGTAGAGTCAGAATTAATTATGATGATTAAGTACCGCATGTATTAAGTGTTTCTATAACGAAGCTAAAACATCACGCTTACTTATTGAACAATTTGATTTCTTTAAACAACTGAGAAATAATCATAACACAATACTTGAAAAGTTCGTAATTATGCCAGTTTTATTTTTGGCCAGTTTTACTTGCTTCCCAGTATTGTGGCTTCCGTGTTTGAGTTGCTTTACCTACATTACGGTTTCGATTGGAGCCTTCACAATCAGAAGCAACAGTTTTAATTAGTCTCAGTTCTGCAAAAGAAATAATGAAACAAAACAACATAACGACATGCACATTACAGTTATAATTTTTATGAATTTTAAATCGTTATTTCAATTTTTTTTTGTAAAAATAGCTAAAAAATAGTCAGGTTTCCCCACTTCAGAGCGGCTCCCAAAAAGTGGCATTACAATTTACGCGTGTAGGTAATTTATAAGTGGAAAATCAATATCTGATTTATTTGAGAATGAACGTTTGTCAAAAATGGCTGCATGTATAAATTTCATTTGTATATTATAACATTACATGGTTTATTATGGTCACTGCAATCGAGATTTTACATGTTAATTCCTAAACATATAGTTAACAAACGTATCATACAATTAAACGGTATTCCCTTAAACATGTATTTCAATGTCTCATTTGGTTTTAAGGCACATCTCCTACTACGCACACGAACACAATAGGCATTTCAGGTAAATATATACGGTAATTTATAAATAATATAATTGTATATATTTTTTAATTATCCGGCAATAATGTCATGGTATGGCTCTTTGACCACACACGTTATAAATGCATATCAAAACAAAGCTATTTCTCATGTGTGTGTCATGACCATAGCATAGCTGTAGTTTCCCGGAAATATTTAAACATGACTTAGGAAAAAATAGTAATTTATTTATGATTATATAGATCATGGTTTCTTAAAACGTTTTGATGCTATTGCTTTTTGTTCTTACTAATCAGCCTCGGTTAGACTCTATATCATCATTGGTGGCTCCACTGCTGGTTTGCTAACACTGGTGACCATAGTAACCGTCCTGTATCTCAGACAACGAAAGCGCAAGGCAGCCCATTTAAATCGGTAAATGTGTTTTAAATAAATTAAAATTGAGCATCTTAAACGTTTTTGAATGTATTGAGTTACAAAATATAAAAGGATATAAGCATACTATAAAACAACTCTTGTTAAAATTGTGTCCAAATTAGTTTGTTTGCGGTAAGTTAATGCTTTTTGTAAGTATATGGTGTGTAATCTTCAATTTTCAGTTATGAGCTGATGCAGACGTTGTAGTAATTGAGATCCGCCAATATTGGACATACCATGTCACTGTAAGTGAAAATACATGGCGAAGACAAACAAATCTCATTGAAATCGTTATTAAAGCCCCATTAATGCTCAAAAATCATCGGAAATTTCGTTAAGTATTTCGTAAAATAAAAATACCCAATACAAATCATTGTTCCTTATAGCAAAAGCCAAAATTTCAAAGCCAGATGCGTTCTGGTAACATAGATTTTTGAAGATACAAAATGCTTGTTTTAAATTGTTCGTGTCACAATAAATTCCATTTTAATTACCCGCACTGATATCTATTCATACGACATACGAACACTTCAATGGTACCATTACGTGTTCGTGTGTCGTATGAATAGATATCGTCGCGGGAAATTAAAATGTTTTGTTTTATGTCAAAATAAAATAAAAACGAGCATTTTTATCCACAACTATCCATGTTACCAGACCACATCTGGCGTTGAGATTTTGGCTTTTGCTATTAGGAACACTGATTTTGTATTGGGTTACTTTATTTTACGAAATATTGTACACAATTTTGTTGATTTTTTAGTATTAATGAGGCTTTACAGATTGTACATACATGTGCATGTGTTGACCAAGATAAATCTGCAGTTTTTAAAAAAAATAAATATATTGGTGAATGAAACATTCTTTATTCTATGTATTTCTTTTCTCTTAGAAATTAAATGCTCACAAAAATAATATATTTGTAAAAATGCATAATATTGTGTTGTTATTTTGACGCATGTGTATTTATTTATTATTACTTTTTTTACGATGAGCTGTATATGCTTAAGTCACAAATTAACTATCTGTCATGTTCTGTTCTTTTTTAAACTTTTGTCCACTATACAAAATATTTATAATAATAAACATTGGGAGGAAGATTTGACAAGAGTAACGCACTGTTAAAGATGCTTCATAAATAAGATACTCCGTGCATGCTTTTTTGTTAACACAATGGATACAAATTAAAGAAAAGTAAGTGTTGGTTATTGCGTTAATAAACAAACGTTTTCAGGTCGTACGCATAGGCAATTTAATTAGGCATTACACCACTTGGTTAAATGAGTGGTTCGATAACAAGCGTCGGGGCGATAAATAGTTGGTTATTACCGAAGTAACCAACAACTAGCCGTACATTATTTCGTTTTTTCAACGAATGTATTTATAATGCGTGTTTAAAATTCTAGATATATGTTATCTATTCTACGCCATTTTACCTCTTAAAACATACACACACGCGTTTCCGTGACGTCAATACACCAAAGCAATTCAAAAAGACGTCCCTTATATTCATAAACAATTAGTGAATTATCGATCTGATGTCCAAGGTATTATTAAGTACATTTGACTTATTATTCTAATAAATGCAAATATTAAATGCGGATAAAATTGACGTTAGCATTTTGATGAACCTAAATATAACAGTTGTATTACTTACGTGATCTTACTGCGCTGCACAATGCAGACATTTTGTGCTTTTCAAAGTTTAGCTAGACGATGCGTTTAAGCATGTGCATTTTTATGAGCAATATCTTGGAATTCCCGGAACTACTTTCACAACATAAGGCGCTGCGAATAATTTGTTAAGATAATAACTTCCGTCAAAGTGTTTGTTATTGCGGTATTAACCATCGGCGTGGAGTTCTGATTCGTAGGAATTGAACTACGAGGAGGATATCCCTATTGATTTCTTGAATTCAACAACTTACCAATGCGGTATCGAAACATAAACAGTAAAAGTGTCCTTTGAGGCAGATTATATCATTTCTTTGAAACAGTTTTCATCAATACGTGACAATATAGATGATGCAAATCAAATAACAACGCATTTTTTGGCAAATTGTGTATTTCACACAGAAATGTATATATTTTTATTCGTAAAAACATCGATTTATTGACTTCTGTATAAAAGTGTCAGATATCACTTTATAAAAATATGCAATAAGTATGTAAATATAATCATCAAAGTCGAAGGAAAAAAATAAAAAGTATGCATCTACCTCCTAACTTCAGATTCGTTTGCAATTTGGTTTATATGCTGAAGGTAGGTTAACATACAGGGGTTGATTTTACTAAACGATTTATTGGAATTTCCGGAACACTTTTCACAAAAATAGACTCAGCCCATGGTCTGTTCTATGGTATAACACACTCATTTGCCTTCTCTAACTATTGAAAAACAAAACAAACAAGAGACGTTGTAAAATGCATAATGACCCATACTTACTCCCCTTCTTTGTTTATAGGAATGTCGCGGTCGTGGGATAATCACAAGTAAAAGTATAACAACTATGTAACTTGGTAGGGTGTAATTTTCTGTAACTTAGAACTAATTTTGAATAGGCCACCATACTCACATACCAAACCCTGCTACACGTGTATTCACTATCGCGTATCAGCATATATTGTGTGATTGTTTGCTTTGGTTGTTTACTTTAAGAACATTTACAAGAGAGCTCAGATCGCCCTTGCTCGTTAACTTGTATGTATAATTACTCCGTAGAGGACGCTTATCTAGAATGTTCAAATCTTTATACTTGACAAGGGCAGTTGCGTTTTTGCGTGCTATAGTGAAACAACGACATATAATCAAGGTCTTGTACAAATATCATAAATTATATAATAATCTTGCTACGAAATGCGTTAAGCAATTTTATTAACAAGTATATCGCAGGCCATAAGTCGTAGATTTTATCACTCTTACGATTCTGCACTTGGCGTAGCATTTAAATTCAGAAAAAAACTAGTTTGAACCTTCTAACGGGCGCACACGACAGTTATTATGTTAGCAGGCAAAAGTATGTTCGTGGCCACGCGATAACTATACCTTACGCAGGTTATAATTGACCAATGAACAGAGGCAAACTCCCATTAGCTAACCAGCACACGTATTGATGTTGTTTTGCCTAGTAAAAGTATTCCTATATCATCTTTATTTTTATCGTTATTTCGAATTATGAAGCGAATTTAATAATAGCCACGCATCAAAACCACAAGTATTTATAAAGTCATATTTATTGACGAAAAGAGATTGCCGGTAATATTATTTATACCTTAATTAATTCCTAAACACTAGTACTAAACGTATTATCTCAGTCGAACCATGATACAATCTAAATGCGTTAATTCCCGATGAAACGATAAATTATATTCCGATATAAATAGAACATCAATACTTTCATTAGTTGTTCACTTCCAGAAATATTGAGGATAAGCTCCTACTGTTACAAAAATACAAACACAGTTTCTTATCGGTTCAATTTATATAAATAACCTGATAAATCAAGCTCAATCTGAAAGTAATCTGTATTGCGATATTTAAAATGGATAGCGCGGTATTTAATCATTTGCAATGGTATATTTTAACGTGGCTGTATATTCTTTCTTAATGCAACATTGGAAACAAAACTGTTAAACACTACAAGGGGGCATCAATTTAAAATGATTACATTGCTTGAAAAAATGCCAAAAGCATTTTGTTATTTTGGCATTTCTGTCGGTTACATGTTCCTTAAATGGGTCAATGTATTGAATAAATGTGTAGATTAGTTGTGATTCATTAAAAAAAAAATATATAACAGGGTGAAATGTCAACAAACTCAATTCGTTAAGAACTATAACTAAAAATACATTCAATTCATTAAAACAAAGTCAAACATTCAGGCTGTGAATTTAAACTTTGAACTACTGAATTATTTTCTATTCATTTCACAAATACGATATAAAAAAGTCAACATAGCAATGACAGGTTTCGGTGGTTTTAGAAATTTCAATTTATTGTACAAGATTTTGAAACGTTAAACAATTATGTTCATAACAATGTATGTCTTGCCCAAAATACAATAAGTATGCGAGTATGTGTTTATTTACAAGTGGTATGTGTAAGACGTGCTGCACATAGACTCACACTAATATTTCTTGGCTCATTTATCTACCCTTTGCGCAATTTGCTAGGTTATAAGAACTACTGCCCGGTAGTTTTTTTTACAAACTTCATTTTCTCTGTTTGGCAGATAAGCTACACTATTCGAGAGTTGGAGTAGATTTTTGATATTATGACGCACTTGTTAATAACGTTTTCTCTTATAAGTTCATAAACGTTCTACATTTCTTGTATTTTTGTCATGAAAATACACTATGAACAAAACAAAACAAAAACAAATATAAAGAGACGTTCTTGTTTTTATTAATATAGATTAATATATAAAAAATATATTTACAGTATACATGCATTTAAATATGAAAATAGACATACATACATGTTTATCAAACAGAAAGTCAATGATGAAACACATACATCTTTTATCTTCTCCATTGTAGCCACGGTATATTTCCGTACCATTTCCATTAAATGTTGTTTCTATAATTGATTGTAAACAACTACATACGAATATATGATTTAAACCATACATGGAAGACGGTATGAACATACAACACAACGACGGAATGTACATTCCCGACAGCAAAATGTTCCTGAGGAAGTTCTAAATTGTGTCAGCCAAGTAGTATACTACAATACAATTTAGATCTTCGTCCCTCTATAATAAGTTTCTGGTCAGCATTTACAAAAAGCAAGACCAAACTCATCCTAACTGTATACGTCTCCCAGTTAATGTAATACGAAGCAAATGATGAGTTTTGCTGATTGTTTACTTAGATATAATGTTTTTGCATACATCCGTTTCCGGTCTTTTATTCCTTGCAAACTGTGCTTGCTTCATATCCAAGATTGTTGAATGTCATTGTATCTGCACGCCTGTACAATAAAAATAAGTAGTATGCAGGTTGACCAGGGTATGGGCTGACTGGATACCGCGTAGTCGTCCCAACATTTATAATATAATAACTTTGTACTTATTTTTAAGAAATTAATTGGGAATCAAACTATCACAATTTGGGTAAGGTATATTATTCGGGGGCATTGAAATAAAGTTAGATTATTGTTATCAACAGACTAGCTGCTCTGGTCACTATGCTTGCTAGTGAAGACGTTGTGCTTTTGAGCGCATTAACAAGTTTGTTGGATATCACATTTGGTATTATATATGAAAATTGGTCTTAAATAGTGTCGAACTTGTATTATGGTTAATGTGGAAATCTTGTTGTTAAGGAAATTGATGTCATTCGATCACCTTTTAGACTATAAGATTGTGCAGGCAACCAAAACCCAGCATGACAAATAAACTATAAGATTGTGCAGGCAACCAAAATCCAACACGATAACTGATACACCAATTACTGTGGACTTGGTGCAAGTTTGTAATACGTACAAATGACAAACGGAAAGAAATGAGACGCATGTGGGGACTGGTATATACTAGAATTGTATTTTGATTGGGTATTTAATTTATATTGCTAAAACGGGTATGATTTCCCTGTATTCCTAGCAGTAGTGAACAAAAATTTGTTTAAATATCAACAGGCAATGTGTGATTTTCTTTTTTATTCCCTTTTTTATTCAATATATCACACATTTGTTTAACAAACGCATTTAGTAAGTAATTCTGTAGATTAACCTGATATCTTCTTTCCTCTGTCTATTTCGTCGATACAAATACACATCCAGGAGCACTGTTAGAATAATAAGTAAACCCAAGCTCAAGAATCCGGCAACCAGAGCCGTCGTGTTGGGGCCATTGGGTTGTGGTTCAACTGTAAATATAAAATATTTGATTTAGATATATTAGTTTAATATAATTTATTTGTATAAACCGCAAAAAGCGTAACACTCAAACGTGTATAATAAATTATAATCAATAACAAGCTTGTTAGGACTTACCTCAGACAGTACCCGAAATAGAAAATAGTATGTGTACACCATTGTGCTTCAAAACATTAGTTAAACAAACTATTGATAAAACTGCTTTATATGCATTAATTATAAATATTGGAATGTGATATTTTTCAATTGATATGAATGCGTTAATGCCTGAATAACAACTCTGAAATGAATGCGTTACCTTCAGACCATGTACATAAATCATGGATTATTCGACACCCGATACAGTCGCCTTTCGTATCATTCGTCTCCCTGCATTGTCCCTCCAAGAGGCAGCCTGTCACCTAAAGCAGATAATACCATATGAAAAGTTCTTTCTGGAACGAATTCGTGTATTTGTATGTACACAACGTAAAACGACGAATTCGTGTATTTGTATGTACACAACTTAAAACGACGAATTCGTGTATGTGTATGTACACAACGTAAAACGACGAATTCGAGTATTTTTATGTACACAACGTTAAATGAACTAAGCACTAAGAAAGATTTCAAGCTCGTTTTGGATTTTGTTTTTATTGTTACCGTAATATTTTCTTCTTGGTGGATTTCCGAAAACCCTGATTTGCATTGACAAGTGAAGTTACTGCTGCATGCGGAATTTTCATCCAAACAGTCGTAAGTTGTGTTGCATTCTGCATGCAAATTGTGATCTGAGCAAAGAAAGTATAAAACATTGAAACAAATAACACTTTCGACAAGGCAAACATGGAAAACATGAAATGGATAATATGGAACTATATGTCGTACTAACACTAATGTAAACATGTTGCCATTAATGTTATGCTCACCCACAGTTATCCAAACATGGGCCACAGCGAACGCATCGTTTGAGCTTTGAGAATATTTGCCGCCAGCGAAAATGTTTGGGACGCAGATGATAGAGGCTCGATTAAAACTGCTGTTTGGCTTCCAGAGTCTAATCGTGGTATTAGAATAGGCGAATTCGAGGCCACCAAACGTGCATGGTAACATTTGTGGATCAGCAGTAGACGCCATCGAACCACTGGCGAGAAATCGATAGTGAACATTTGGCCCATTCCGAGCGGCGGCCTGATAGAGTTTAAAACATATACATAATGTTGCATGTACATGGATTAGTATTTGCTATATTTGTGCATATTTGTTTTCATGTTTATGAGTTAAATTCCTTAACATGTTACCTTAAAAAATGTGTACTGAGACAGCATTCATATTACTGGTATATATGCAGAAGTCTGGTAACATGTACTACTACATCTGCTTCGTTTTTTCCTACTTCTTCTTTTACTTATATTTAATAATAACAATAATACTAATACTACTCCTCCTACTACTGCTAATACTAATAATTTATAACAACAATAACACATTTTACCCAAAGTTGAACAAAGTAATGGCGCCCAATTGTTTCGACAGACATGAGCTTTTCCTGATCAAAGCGTTCATCAGCATCTGTCCCAAGGAGCAGTTTAATTTTCTCTGTTGGCGCTAAGGTCGACTCCTTCCACGCCAGTATTTCTAGCGCTCCATTTTGCACGCAGATTCCGAAACCTGTGCCGTCGCTTGCACAGAAAAGATCTATGCAAGAATACACGAAGCATTTAGAAAAAAAACATGATAATATAAAAACATCAACAATACCACACATCAAACCCAATAACAACGCTGAAACGAACGGTCTAATGTAAGGCTACAAAACCAATCCTGAAGTAGGCAAATAATTGTTTTACAAAGAATTTATTTTTAGTTTAGCGCACAACAGTAAAGAGACGATACTGTCTTTAATTTTCTTACGGTGGTATTCAAACTTCTTTATTTCAGTCCATATCCGGAATGTCGTCTGGTTGAAACCATAAATAAGAATTCCCTGATCTGATTCTCCATTGTACATAATGAATCCGGAACCTGAAAAGCACCACATGTTCAGCATTGGATTATGTGAACGTCGAAAAATATAGGTGAACATAATAACTTGTTAAATTATAACAAAGAATGTATAATTGTTTTTGCGACTTTATTAGTGAAAATTGAACTCAAGTGTTTCATCTATATATTACCTAACAACCAAGTTTGATAACATGTCCGTATTGATTATCAATGTATTTTTAAGAGTTTGAAATGTTCATTTCATTTGTTGAAAAAAAGGAAACATTAAAATGTGACTCGTGAAACTGCAAAAGAAATGTCCGTTAATATATAACAAGAATAGCAAACAAACTTACCAATGGAGTCAGACATCAATGAATGGTTTGTCAGTCTAAAGTCATCAAGTCTTGTCCGAACGACTACAAGGCTGGGATACGTTCCAAAGTCGTGATTTACCTCCACAAAACATTCTTCTCCTTTAAGTTTCAAATCGAAATTTGAGCAAATACTTAATTTATCAAATACTGATACATTTATTAGAATAATTCAGATTGTTAAGGAAAAAAATATTGAAATATAATTTGCTAAGTGCGTGCGTATGTATTTTTTGCAAGTACACACACGCGTAACGAAGAGACTATGTTTTGATGGCATATGCTAACACAATGAACATGTTTACAAATATTTTGTCATAAAATGTGTTGAAAATGTGTCCGAATGGCGAGTACTGCATATGAATATCGCACAAATTTCTAATGTCACCGTATGGGATAAGCCTACGAGAAAGTATACACATGTATGTCCGGTGACACTAATCAGCCACTTAAAGATTCAGACAGAATACTACAAATGCATAATTTGAATACCCAAATTAGTGAGGTTCAAAACGTTCATTTTCTATCCGAGTAAATGCATAAAGTATTTATTTGCATGTGTCTTTAATTAAATGCGATGTGTAAGGTACTTAGGACTATCTTGAAATGTGTTGTGTTGGTATTTGCCGATAAAAATGTGTAATTCTAAATTAATATAGAAAAGAAGAAACACCTAATGAAACATTTTCCGGATGGAAATTCTTGTTACCATTTTCTGGTCTTTTATTAAAGGCGAGTCACCAAATACTTTTACAATGCAGGAAAATACAAATTTAAGACAATTTTAAGACACACCACTCTTTATTAATGTTGTTGCTATCCCATGTGGATTAGAAATTGCTTATTTTCTAAACGTGTATGTTTTACTGTAAACTGTAACCTACCGTTTGTACAACCGGACTGGACAGATATGTTACCAACATAAAAATCAGGTTCAGGCAGAGACGTTTGTTTCCATGCCAAGATTTGAACGTAGCAATCGTCACTTGTCTGAGAGTTCGGGCCAACAAAATACCTATTATTCACTGAAATCAAACACAATAACACCAACAACAACAACCACAACAACAACAAGTTTCAACAGAGCAATAATGCAAGACTATTTTAAGACAGTCTTGTTATGTGTCTCAATGATTTTAGTCCTCATAGAAACACAGTAGACTGCAGGTGGATATAGAATCACAAAATAAAGAATAATCTTCTTACACCAGATCCGTCTTTAAAATGGAAAAGGAATGTTGCACATTCTACGTTCTTACGTTCATACATGGCTGGAATAAGACGCAGTGTGTAAAGAGTAATTGCAATATACATAACGACCGTTTGTGAAGACATGCTTTTAAATAACATTAGTAGATGAAATTTAAACATTGATTTTCCATCTTTGCAATGCCTTTCTAGATGTTGTTACAACTTGATGTGCATACTTGTATCGTATCGTCCGCCCGGAAGGTTGCAACGAACTCATCTTACCTATACTATAATAATAATCCACTTAAACCTTACAGTACCAGATTTAATATAATTTTTCAGGCAGACCTCCGTTCAGTTCAATATGAGTAAGGCGATGTAAATGTAGCTATTGCCATGATAGGAGGCATCATCCTGCATTCATTACTTTCTTTGTTAAACAATCCACGGAAAGTTATTATAACTTACATTTTAAATCATATTAATTTCCAAACATTCATAATGCGCATACTTGTTAATATTGCCTTTCCAGGATAATTATTCCCACCAGACATAGTTGTAACCACGACAAATTCTTTGTCGTACAAATAAGAAACTGCTCCATACGGTTCATTAGCGTCATCGTCACGCGGAATTTCACCTGTTAGAAAAATACATAAATCTTAGCCTCATAGATATGAATATAAAAAGGATTTCTGAGTTTTCGTTCATATTTTTTTTTTCATTTCTAATAATATACTTTAGCCTTATAACCGATCTATTTTAATAAAATCAATGCGAATAGCAATTTTATTAGGTTGCTTACTATGTCTTTGTCGAATCTTCGTTTTGTTACACAAAGGACTATATATAATATTTTAATATAAGTTCAGCACTCACCTATTCCATTGAACACAAAGTCCTTATTGTATCCAGAAGGAGGTTTTGCCTGGACCTGCACTAAAACGGGCACCTCCCCAAGTCCGTGAGGGACCTTGAGCAAGTCCTTACCTTTGTGAACTGAGAGATAAAGCCAGTCACTCACAAAGTCTGGGCTCCTCATTGGTCTTCCTACAACCATATAAAATAAACGTTCGAAACAATTATATATTTAATGTACTGATAAAGCCAAACAAATTATCATTTGAACGTTTTGTAATAAAAGTAAAATAACCATTGAGTAATTGAAGAAATGTTACGCTTCTGCATACCTGAACACATTTCTGAATACGTAACGACTAAAAGGATAAAATAAAGTATATCCATGTTAAATCTACGTTCTTTAGATCAATGTTAGAATGAAACCTAAATGATCTTAATATATATGTATTTCTTCAAGCTTTTTGCGTACGTGGAATGATCAGCAATAACTTGTACAATCAAAAATACACTTTCTAATCTCTGTCAAAGCACGATAGTCTACACGTTTATCTTAAACTTTTACAGGGTAATCTCGCTTTTATCTTGAATAGGACCAAATAAGCATTTAACGAATGATTGATGTTGCCGGATTTGTTAAGCAGCTTTTTTATAATGACGTATTCTGTTCTATCGAGTGGATAGCAATTTAGAAATCAATTGACTGAAACAGGAAGCAGTAACATAATAATAAATTATTTTGTTTGTCTTACAAATGTAGTGAAAAGACCGTCAAATTAATTTGGCCGAAACGACGTTTCCCTGTCGGTGTTAATGTGTGCATGGTCACGTTCTCCAAAATCTAGGGATAGTTTTTTATACCGTTTGCATGTCATTGTCATTGTTCGGCATATTTAGGCCGGCTGGGTTTACGGCCTTTTTAAGCGTTTCACCTGATCTAAATTATCTTCGCTATTTGGCCATAACCCCTTGCTTGGATTTCGTCGACACTTCATTAATTGATCAGTGTCACTACTAGGTGTGCATAGTCATGTTATGCTCGGAAAATGTCGACGCGGATTTATAGCCCTTGAAATGGTTACATCGATACATAGATACATTGTCCACTATTGTAATCTATCTTTACTCGATGGAATACAACACAACTGGTTCATTGACCGCACATCTGGTACGCATATCGGTTGATGGATTGTTGCGCAGAGTGATAGATGTGCGTAGAGGGTGACATTTGTCGTTGTTTTGTTTTATTAAAAAACAATACAACACAGACTATTAGATTATTTTTATCTTATGCATCGAGATTTACTTTGCATAACTGTATGAACAAATGATTAAAACGACACTATTCTCCAAATCGTCCCAGCTATACTACTCATCCAAACGTGTTATTTCACCATATCTCTGTATCATGTCAGATATAGAATAAAATGTTGCATATGTATACAGGGTCTTTATAAACAGTCACTTACCAAGACCTATATATGTGTTAAGCCTTTAAGAAGGATTTGTGCACCCTTTTATACATAGGGTTGCATTAAGGGCCAGTTGGGTAAAAGTCAATGTCACTTTACAAAAAAACAGACAGAAGGTTCGCGTTCGAAAATTTAAGTTAGGATGGAGATATTGCGAATCAATTTTGTTTGTACGAAGGTAACATGCTGATCTAGCGAGAGAATGCAGTTTTGGCCAGTGGGGTCAAGGTCAATGTTACTTAAAATAGATAAAGAGTTTCCGATCATAACTTTATATTGGATTGAGGTATTTTTTCTGTAATTGTGTGTGTATGCAGTTTACATGAAGATATGTGTAAGGATTGCATTCGAGCCCATTTTTGCATCAAGGTCACTGTAACTTAAACTAGAAAACAGTTTACATTTAATAACTTTATTTGGATGGAGGTAGTGTGCTGTAACTTTATTGCTTTACATGCAAACTTCGGATGGGGTTGCAATTGGGGCAAGCCGGTAAAAGTTACTGTTAATAAAAAAGAAAAAATGGTTTCCGCTCAATATCTTCTCTCGAAGGAGGTATTGTTCTGTTATTTTGTGTTAAGGTAGCTTATATGTAGACATTGCTTGAAAAGTTAATTAAATTCAACTAAATTATTTGGACACATTTGAACATCTTACTTGTTTGCATGGTCACAGTTCGTGTTTTAATGTATAAATGTACATGTGTTAGTATTCATATATTATATAAATTTTCATACAGAAAACTTCAAATATGTCTTTGTGGTAATTATATAATGTGACTGACATAAAACGAACATTATTCTTTCAAAGCGGAAGAATAGTCGAGCGCACTGTCTTTCGACAGCTCTTGTCTAGTTTGACAATAAAAAACAAACCGTTTGCTTTTCTTTTCATTTTACCACTTATTATTTTATTAATTTTGTTTGGAATAGACGATTATTTTTATATATAATTGCTGGAAAAAGTATATCAAGATCGATGCTATATTATATTATATACAGCTGCAGTAAGGTCACATGTTAAAGTGTACTTAAGCAGACGCATAACAAACTGTTTTGTCAAAGTACATTAAGTACATAAAATACTGTGCTTCCATAAAGTAATGTAGGCATAACTCATGGCACTTTTCAAACACCAGTGTGCATGAAATACCCATGCAAAAATGAACACGGATAATGTGATATATACTTATATATTTCATTTATAAGCATAACAAAAGAGACGCGTGTTGTTGTCAAGTGTTTATTTAGTTTAGAGTGCAATATTACTGTTGATTCTTTATGCCAACAACTCATAAATCAAAATTATATTTTAATATTTATTTTAACAGTTGAATTGTGACCAAAGCATTAGTGTGGAATCTGGAAAACATTACCATCAGTGATAAGCATTTCATGTGCTTTAATAAGCATTAAAAGGTTTTTGCACATTTTATCCAATTCATAAGCACCGAGCTTATAATAATCATCTCGCATCTTGTAGTTGTGTTCCAAATGTCTCTTGAAAGTAACATTACATCTTAGTTGATCTATATAAACTACACCCATGTTTGACATGTTAAGGAATATGAATTTGAATTGATCTGTTAGAGTATTATTCACAGAGAACTGTTAGTTACACGGATTCGCGAGCACTTTTGTCTTGTCGAATTTGCTTTTGGCAGTAACTGGAATTTATGAATATCGACATGACTCCGTTATTTCTTGGAATTAGGCGTTAATCATTGAAATTAAGATCGAAAGCGTACGCTAGTCTTTTCAAAAATTATTCAAACAAGTTTGAAAGATACTTTGGTTGGGGGAGGGCGGAATTGTTGATGACTTTTTAAATTCTCCGTAAGACCTTATTTTCTATCTTTAAATCCGCTTATGTGCTCATAGATTGTTTTCGTATTTGATTTATAAAAAATAATCTTTTCGTGATTTGTGAGTGGTAGTTGTTCTTTTGTACAATTTATATAATATCACACAAATCTCATTATAAAAGCAGCTGGATAGACTTCACATTTTATAAATATTCACGACATTAAAAAAATAATCAAGTAAAAACAAAAACGTCAATAAAAGTATATAGTTGTTTTTGTTATAAACTAAATAACCTTTTCGCACACCGCATAAGTGTGTGACCTTGACAGCATCATCGCAAATATGGCAGCAGCAAACATCTATACGAGCACTTTATTTGATGCGAAAGCAGAACGATAAGCGATATCTCGGTTTTCATTTAACACAAACATTATTTGTTCCGTGTTTATTAAAATAACAAAGACACATTGATTGAAAAGGATTTATTATTAAACAAGCAAAGGTATCTGGGCTTTAGACGCATCTCAATAATTCATTTTTGCAGCTGCATTCTTTGTATTTCAGTAACCGAGCACATAATTTGGATATGACCGTTGGATCACATGCTGTCAAAAGACGGCAACTTTTCATATTAAGTTCATTATCGTACTGTTCTCATGTTTGGACAATAAGATCGCCGTTCGATTGCCAGAGGACACATTGTGATTCACAGACGCATATACACATTGAAAACGCGAACATCACGTAGTGTTTTAAATGCGATTGTTTCATAAAGCTGGGTGGTTCATATTCAGTTTGTGGCGACCGCAGTCGGGTATTGCTTGAAGACTATAAACGCCATTATGTCGCTCGACAATATTTGTTCAAAAAATCAAACTCGAGTGAATTGAGTTTGTACTTTTCAGACATGTATATACATATACAAACGCTATGGTATCACTAACATGTGTACACACGTGTATCTATATACGTTTTGTCGTTAAGAAGACACTTTTTTTAAAAATGACACTTGCGAACAAAAACGAGAACAAATGTAAAATGGTATTCAGTAAATTAAAAAGTACACGCTGTTCATTTCTTGGAAAAAATAAACACAATAAATCCAGTGAACCAATACAAAAATATCTCTTTCCATAAATTACGGTCAATGTCAGAGTAACTTTTGTACTTTACATATCTTTGAAAGTTCGTACGTGATAGAGTGTAAACATTTTAGGGATTTTCTTTGAAATGCCAACATGTTTAAAAGCTTGCCTATTTCTAGTAAAATATTTATATGTTCCGTATACTTTTTTGAGAATGAACAGTTACCAGTCATACTCGTACATTTTTTTGTAATTCGTATTAAAAGCTTGTTCTGCAATTAGATATAGACTGCTGCAAATAGTTGTCATGATTTTAGATCTTGCAGTACGGCGGTGTTCGATTGATGTTTTTGTTTTGCTTCACCTTAATATGTACTCTCTAAGTAGAAAGAGTGGTCAGCTGAATTAAGGGATGTATTTCATTCGGACAAAGAATGCACCTACATGTGTCATCTCTTTAAAAAAGTCAGGTATTTGAATGGTATTTGAATTGATGAGATTGTGTACCGTTTAGTATACGCGGTCGTACTCGCTTTATGGAAAGGAGTACGAATTTACCAATCCCGGTAATTACTTTAATTTACCAATACAATACAATACAAATTTTATTGTTATGAACAAACCGACTTGAAATAAAATGTGTATTGTATTGTATTGGTAAATTAAAGTTGGTTTTGGTGTCATTTATTGGAGGCATGCCGTCGAATTCGCGTGATTTATTAAATGAAAAAAGTAAAATAAAAGAACATAAAGGTAAAACAAAAAAACTTTTGTTTTTGAGGTTGGTCGGCATATACATATGTATCGGTAAATGTAAGATTGCAACCATAGGGGTAAATTGAAACTGCTTTTGTTTGTCTTAAAGGATTACTCTTTATTTTGTACTCGTCATTGCATTGAGTGTTTCACTATACAAAAACATCAATTTGTTTCGACTATGCTTTAGGAAATGATATTAAAAATAATTTATATTAAGAAACACCATTTTAAGTACAAATAAGGCTGTCCTTTCCTCCATGTGTTTACTTCTCACCCGCTGTCTAGTTAATTGTCTATGTTATAGTTTCTGTCTCTTAGCTGGTGCGTATGATTTTTTTAGACTGAAGTTATGTCTATCCTGCTAATAAATGCCGAGTCTTAAGAATTAATTGAGAAGTCTTATTCCGTCCTAAGGCAGTCAAATGAATGGAAACCAATTATCGGTTTACAAGTTAAAGAGACGAAAATATTCAGTTCAAATATGTCGCACGTTAGAAAGAAAGTACATAGTTGATAAGTGTGCATAGCTTTAGGGTGAATGTAAGAAATATCAGACGCAGTATAATCAACAGGAGAGAACAGCTATACACAATGTCATTTTGTGTTAGAAGTTGCAATATCGACATTTTAAAATGGCTATTTACATACTTAGTTAAGTATTATAAGGTTGAAGACCATTTTAATTTGAATTTATTGTATTACCGCCTCATTCAACTAAGGGCTTATTTTTTCTTTGTCGAAATGCAGCGTCCAATATTATTCTTTTCTCCGTGTGTACTTCGGTTGACAATTGTACAATGTATACTTTCATGAGGCATATATACTCTTTAAGCCGTTTCTCTGTTATGCATAATACATTAACTTTACGCTATACAAATTCCCAGTACGTTCGCTCTACGAATACAGTTAAGATTTGTGTTCATAAGTTATTTAACCTATAACATAAGTTATTTAAGTATTCATGTGGCTTCCGCTGTAACAGTTTATTACAGTTAACGTTAAAACCTTCCAAGAAAATGTATCATACTGCGATAAATCGAGTCAAAGCTTATTTCTTGAATTAAGATGCGGAAATGAACCCTTCTAGCTTAGCTAACGTTCCAATCATGTAAACTTAAGGTGTTTGTAACTTATCTTGTAAACACATTCTGGAATAAATATGTTTAAACCAATGTGCGGCTTGATTAGCTTTAGACTTGGTTTCTATTTGTACTCATATAAATACAATTATGAGTAATTCATACCACAAAAAGATCCATCGCCTAATGTCGTGATGCAAGGAAAAATGAGAAATAGAAACAAGTTTATAAAAATATCAGCTGGAACGTGAAAAAATGAGATAAAAACAAATAAACGATGGTTTCCATATAAACTAATTTTAGCGCATAGTTAATATTAAATTTTATGTAGTATGCGTAATAGGTGTATTGTTCCAAGATGCAGTTAATCCCAAATAAAATAGTATTAAACTATTTTATTTCAACCGTGAGTCTAGTGTTGTGTTTTACATTTACTTATAGGCTACTGAGGGGTACAAGCAGTATTACGATCTTGCAGTAATGTGTCTTACGAACAAGAGCTAGAATAATTTGAACATATCAAAATGAAAACTATAAATCTTGTTAAAATGCATTTTAATGCTAAGTACTTTCGTATATATATGCTACTGGAAGGAGCTACGACTTAAAATTGATAAGTTTCTAATACTATCTCAGATAATATTTTTTCGGTAAACACTTCACTAAAATATGAATATTTTTTAAGGATGTATCTTTACGATTAACAAAACATTACGACTCCAGTTCATGAGTTTGGGGAAGATCGTTTTTGGCCTCATAAGTTGCACTATTGAATTTCTACAATAGAAGTAATCTAAATTGCCGATGCTATAAATAACATTAAAGTGCTTTCAAAAAAACGAATGTAGATAAACACGTTTATTTACGTAAATAACGCGACCAATATCTGACTGCAATCAAGACTTAGTCCGCAAAAGCAAACGTTCGGAAGACTTAAACAAGTTTTTATTGAAAATGTTCAAGAATAACATTTTCCTGTGTCTTGCTTGAGCTTAAACTCTATTGATTTGGCAATTAGGTTACTATCATTCCTTAACTGTTTTAATGAACATGATGTCAATAATTTCTAATGTATCTTTTAAACCTAACTGCATGCGTTGGCAGTATACTTTTTCTCACGAGATTGACGTGTTTGTTTTCAAAGCAATGTCGAATAATCTGCCTCGCATGATAGACACAGTACGGTTTTATTTTATATATGTATTGCATTTATGAGTGAAGGTCAACACATCTTAAAATTTTGGAGACACAATCAAAAGTTGGATTTATGAGTGAGGTGAATGGTTCAAGTTACTTTTCGTCGGTCGGGTAAGTGCGGTGGCACAGATGTAACATTAGCTTGTTTTCATTTATGCCGTTAAAACTACTTAGTATTCTGTTCTCGTGATTTAGTAACTCGTTCGCACGACTTATAAAGTTGTTGTGTTATTGTTGTCATAGCGAAACGTATATGTTGATATTAAATATCTGTCCGCAAAGGATGTTATTGATTAAATGATAAAACACAATACAACAAATACACGAGTTCTAAGTGGTTTATTTATATTCAAATTAAAAGCTTAAGTTCCACAATCAACTAGTATACATGCCGAAAATGTTGTTTCGTACGCATTACATTTCGTGTCGTTTGTCATTTTCATAAAAATATGTTTGTTGTTAGGCTTTCAAACCCCATTATAAATAATTACTATAACACTGCTTGTTCTTTCTTCAAATATCGCGTGCAGTACATAATAAATAATGTTGTTGAGCAACAAAGTGCGTTCGTATAGTATGCAACATAACCCCAAAATATAATATACTTGTCCAAATATATTGAATAATATGATATTATTGAAACAGCGTAGTAAAACATCGAAAACAGTAATCCTACGAAAGAGCCAATACAAAGCATAAGACAAAACAGAAAGATAAAGTCACGTGACTCATTGTATCGTCCTATGAACACTACGTGCGCTGAGTTCGAAATGGACAGCATATACGGTATACAGGTGGTTGTTATTATAACGAGGATTATCCAGGATGCCACGGACTGGTTAACATCTGTATAATCCAAACTACAAAATCCGAGTTCTGAAAATATATTAAATGTGCTTTTATATTTTTAGGATATATATTATGATAAATATAAATTATTGTTATGATCAGTAATACACAATATGTTTTTTCTTTGTGTGAATGGTTTTAATATGTGTATAACAAACTATGATACATTAAATACATTAATGTTGCTAGCAATATATCTTACAAATACGCGGGATATATTAAGTATATTCATAATAAACGATAGCTTTGTTTTTAATTGATTATATGGTATATTAAACTACGAATTTTCTCGAATGGATTGCTAATTACCCCTGCGAAATGAAGTCAGTCAGACATGGTGGACCGTGCTTAAAACATGGTAACCGCGTTTAAAAGGCAATTGTTAACCTTGATAATCAAGCAACAGTTTAACAACCTTACCAACCACGTTTAACATTTGTTAAACGTAATTAACGGTTTATATCTCACGTGAGAAATGTTTCAATATGAATATCAATCATTTGTATCTAATGGTCTAAATGTGGTTACCATAGTCAAACTTAATTGAAAGTTTACATGTCACGGGGATGTCTTTTAAGTACGTCAGACCATAGTCAAAATAGTTATCATAATCAAGCCACAGTTTTTCAACATCGCCAACTATGTTTTGACCATGATTTCAGGTTTACATTTCTGATTGATAATATTGTCACAATGCGTAATCATGATTTGTCAACAACAGTCGATGGAAACCACAGTCAGCTCATGGTCTAATCATGGTTACTCATGGTCAAAATGGACCAGACTCATTGCCGGATCGAGCATAATAGCCAATCGTGTTTTGACAACGTTCAAACATGGTCGAACTTGATTAAAGTTTTACATTTCACAGGGGTATGTAACAACTATTATCAATGTGTATTTCAAACACTTACCTTGATTAACTAAGTGTACCTTACGATACCGATGCACATCATTTTGTTCTATTGTTAGTGTTATGCATATAATTCCTTGATCCGGTAACTGTTCTGACATATATCGATTCGTTGCCATGTTTACAGATGTTCCAAGCTCACCCGTGATATATTTGTATAATATGATATCAAGATACTGTTCACTCTGGCAACGTAAAAACGTATTAACATCTGGTATCGCAGTTGACATGATTTCACACTGGTCAGTTAGCCTTCCGATCACTTCACCTATAACTGGTATAATTGCACTTAGAGCCGGCAGTTTGTCTGACGTCATTGTGGGCAGTGACGTCAAGCAGGTTTCATATGTGTTTACATCTATCGAATGATCGTTTGTGGTGTTAGCAAAAAAAAGAAACGAAGGCACTATGTCAATCAATAACCCACCTGAAATACAAATATAAATTAGGTCATTTATCAAGGGAAAAAATAGTTGCAGAATACAACAATATACGTAGAACCAATGGGTGCCACCCGATGTTGATTCATAGAGCAACGCGATGCGGTGTTTGTCAAACGTTTAAATGCCTTATTAGTGTTTTAACCTTAGAGAGCAATCGTGACATTTGACCGACAGTAATGATTCATGTGCCTTCTCCTGATAGAATTCATGGAATTTCTTTGTTTGATATATTAATGACATTTGAAATAAATTGACGAATGAACAAAGCGGTAATAATATGCGCTCTCATGGGCGACTTCAGGACAAATCAGTGTTAATGAATTATGTAAAACCACTTTGTCATTTAGTAAACACTTAATAGAAATATGAGGCATCATATGATACTGCATTTATTCCCATCTAATACTTAGCGTTAAAAATAACAGAAACAACAAAACTACATCACCTGGAAATTAACACGGCGTCTGTTGCACAGAAGTGATATGCGTAGAATCAACTATCGCCTCTTAGTTTTATTCAATTATGCAGACAAATAACCTATAAGTCCAAATATTTAATACGAGTTCGTTGTAAAAAAACATAACAGGTTCCAGGAATAACTTCCAATGTACCTCTAAGGTTGGTGTATTTTGTCCAGCCGTAGAGAGGTGCCGTGTGTAGCAACAGCAAAAATAGCTTCAATCCGTACACCAATATCCGAGTATCTATTTCTGAGAACAACGACATGTGCTTATTTGGTAGAAACAGGTTACACCATCTGCAAGAAAAAATCAGATATATGTGTCCTTTGGAATATGCAAACCAAATATCCGAATATTTATTTATGGGGACATAGATTTGCAGAAAAAAGTAACAGCACTATAAAATGATCGCAAATTTGAGTCAGATGCGATCCGTAAAGCATTATCCAACTATTGAGTTCTGACGTATTAAAAATGGTTATTTACTTATTATCATGCTTGTCTATGAGAAAGAGGTCAAACGACCTGAAAGTACTTCGTAAGCGTGGGTAATTTTCAATCCGTGAACTAAGATGTATTTATTACTGATTTAAAATGATAATATTCTAATGGCCGTGTTTTTTGACTGGAGAAATGTTTTACCACCTGAAAATAATCACATTATTCATTTTTAAATTATATTTTTATATATGCTGTGCTTCCCTCAACTTAGACAAAACGTTTTTACAATGTATTGCATAACGGGCATACAAAATTCAGATTTATTGTATGATATTCACAAAACAGCCAAAATAAATGGTTCTCAGGGACATAAAATATATCATATGTGATGTACACGAACTGCTAATCGTGGAAGAATTATCGATTACAAAAAACTTGTTTTGTGTGTAAGTTATAGACGCTAACATTTATTCGCCTAATTGTATTGTATTTTTTTACATTTAAATATGAATTAAATTGGTATACAAATTAAATTATTTTGCACACATCAATACTGTTAATACCATTTCAAATTGGTTAATCGTTCAATCGTTAATGCCATGCAAACCAATGTTATTTTTAAACTTTAAAATACGACCACGATACTTGAATTTTCCACCAACGAGACTTATTAAACATTTGCATGCAACCAACATAATTGTTTGACATTTATCTCTGATGGAATGACACTTTGCAATATAATGTTAAACATTTTAGTGGTCGATTTATGATGTGTTGACACGTTGGTCATTGTTCAGTATTTTTGGAGCGTTTGATCTGTACTTAGTGCGTTTACAATTTGTGCATTTGTCTCCAGACGGCAAAAAATCACAAATTGCAGTTGGCAATATTAACATTCTATTATAAATAATAACAAATTTTTTTATATACAATTAATAGTATACCATATACAATACGTTCTCATCCTCATTTTGGCATTACAGTCCTAATAGATCCGTATAACCAATATAAGATTGGAATAAATGAATGATCTGCACTAAACAAACATCGTCTCTCTCATTTAAGTGTGATTCTCACATATAACTCAGTTCATGTCAATTAAGGCCACGGTTTCATTTATCTAAAACCCATGAGATACTGGGGCTTCATCCGTCCCTGACATATTTGATCAGTCACGCATTGTACTGATTAATTAATGTATATGTGATATTAGTGTTGGTTTTGTGTCGTGAATTATCTGTTTAATTACGTGGACCAGGACTAAACTAAAATTAATTAGACTCAGAATAAACCACAGCGTCCGATTTTAATAAAATTACAGTAATAAAATCATTATTCAATCTAATGACCCGTTGTAAACACCCAGTTTCTGCTTATGTACAGGTTAATATATTTAAAATATGTATTCACGTATATTTTATAATTAAATTAAATAGTAAAACAGATACAAAAATGAACGTGATTACATTTATTAAACATCTTAAAGAGTTAGGTATGTTGCATTAAGTGGGGGTAAGGGCGATTCATTTTGTGTCATTTTTATCAAAATAAAACAGGTTATATCTTATAGCCGTCCCATACCTCTTAATACATTAATGTTTAACGCGCATATCCTACATACGTTCGTTGTCACGTTATTCGTAAGTATCTCTGTTTATTTAATGATTCGCAATTAACAGACCAATAAGAATACGAAGATGTGAAGGTTGTCTGTCAAACATAATAATATTATAAGGCAATATGTGATAAATCAACACAACGAGAAATCAAAATATAGAAAAGGCGAAGACCATATGCAAGACTAATACGTTTAATAGAAGAACCTGTCTTGTACGATACATACACATCATTATCGATGAAATAAAATGATTATGTTGTTTTCTCGAATCACATGCTTAACGTTGGTCTGTTCAACATGCTGTAACTATTGACAGACGTTGTGTCCAAAAAAGTTATGTTCAATATTGACAAGTTCAACAAATTGATACAAATCAGAAATCGCAGATAGTTATCCATGCTCTGTCAATATTATGTAAAAGTGGTATAACACTTCAGTAATAGGATGCAACATTTATATTTGGGGAATTTAAAGTGCAGCAAGAAAACGATGCACTGGATTAACTTTTGTGTTCGTATCTGCTGTCGCCGTTAAACCGTATCCGAGCTAAACGAGAACAGGTTTTAGACAACATCAGGATTTGGCACACGGTGTTTTGGACAAATACAAATCTGATTTGAACTGCATATTCTCTATCCAGTATTTATATCGTCTTAATTCATTCAAAGTCAAGCACAGAAACATAAAACCGCAATAGTATCCAATAATAAAAGCCAATCACAATTGAAATTATATTGAGTAAAAAAGTCCCAATTTGTGGCCAGAACGCAAGTATATTTTATTGAATACAACTGGAAATAACGTTTGAACTCTATGAGCCTAAGGATGAATTGGATGGGTATTAGCAAAGCTACATTAGCTCCATATGTTCATTTCAATTAAATGAGCGATCTCAACGAGCGATAGCAATTATCCAACAAACTGGAAATGTCTTTGACATTTTGATTGGTATGGCGTGTATAATTAAATTAAGTTTGTCATTATCACCGATCATAAATACTAAATAAATAAGAAATATTCATGAGGATGGGATTTATTGTTGATTTGACAGTCCAAAATTTATTGGCTTCATGTCACATTTAGAGGTACATTACTGTAATATTTATATGTACTTTAAGCATGTTTTATGTAAAATTCATCAAAGATCACCAAAACATAAATTATGATTTTGAGTGGAAGGTGTAACGAAAGATACTGGTTTTAAGTTGATTTTACAATAAAACTCTATTCGCTAAAAATAGGAAAGAACAAAACTAATTTTCTCTATTCTAATGGTGACCTCGACAACACCAACCCTATATATTAATCAAAGAGCTGTCACAATATTCGACACTTTCATCACAATAGCTCATTCCGCTACATGGATCAAGTTATGTAGCAGACAGCGTGTTCTTTTAGTAATTGTGACCTTGACGACACATACCCCGTTTGGTATTCACATACAATACGTCAATTATATATATATATATATATATCTTATCATCACAATAGCTAAATCGAATATTTGCTAATAATTTAGCTGACCCGTTTTTTTTAGTAATGGCGCCCTTGACCATAATTACATTTACCATTCTTTCCCAAGCGACAGAAGATCAATGCACTGTGTTTATTGATTGGCCAATTTTGCTTTTCATTTAATATAAGGGTGAACTTAACCGAACCAACCTTGTTTTTATAACCAAGTAAGAGTTTTTATCCAACAGCTTACTGATCTAATATAAGCGATTACGTCCCATTGAGAAAAGATAAGGTTTATTCCAGACCCTTACCTTCATTCAACACCCGAATAGACTACTTTTTTGCCTTTCACTCCTCGTTAACTTTGTTCTTAAATTTGGATTTATACATGAATTGAATGTTTCCTTTTGAATTCAATATACCGTATATAAATAAAAGCCGTAAGTTATCAATCTAATGCGGCGATTTATTTAAATACGTTTAGCAAAAGAGGAAACATCCTGGATCCAATCAGACACTCCAACTGCGACGCTAAAGAGCTTGCACGATTGCGTAACTGTCAGAAAAGACCTTATTTTACTACACAGCTGACGAAATCACTTGATTGCGTCATTCAGGTCATTTGGTACACAGTCGTTTTAATTATAACGAGTGTGTGTGTGTGTTTACGATGGATTATTATAATATAATGTGAATAAAAGTGTTGGCGTATATAACTCGAATGAAACTGGTGAGACTGCATTTTCGATTTCTTTAAAATGTCGAATGAATTCGAATAACGCGATGTTGTTTTGAACAATTGAAGGATTACAATTTAAGAAAAGTGTCAGTGAATTGTTCTTTAACTTTCCGAAGAAAATCGATGTTGAATTAAAAGGGTAATTTCTTTGATGAATAAGTCGTTCCTTTGTCAGTCGATCAAAGAATGTCTATCCACAAAGAATTGCCTGCTTACACCAAGTGCTTTAAAATGGAAAATATGAATGGCGATGAAGAAATGTGTGCAGAATTATAACTCGTCATGGAAGCAAACACAACTTGACGAAAATAAACATGGTTATTACACAACCTTAGTGAGTAGAACAAGAACCAATAGATGTTTGACTTTGTTGATGCCATTAAGTAAAAATGTGTAAACAGAAGAGTTGTTTATAAACTAAAATTAACAATATTGGCGGGGATAAATGCTGAATCATGGTTCACGTAGGGGTCTACTCATTTTGTAAATTTCACAATGGCAGCCTTTTTTTTTATTTTATGCAGTGGTGAAACAATAATAGTAGTTTGAACAAAACCGTCTGTGTTTTACTTGAGTGTGTAACATTTGGAACGCTGATTAAATTTAAATCGAGTCATATAGCGATTTTGTTTGTCTCGTTACTCTGCTTTTGCGTTGAATTCTTAAGGACTTTATCGAGTGGCATGAACGGGAAAGATCACACACAAATTAAATATTACTAACGCAAGGTTAAATTCAGTAAATTTAATATGTTTTTGCTTTTATTTTAGCAATTAAAAACTACTATTCTGATTGCATCAGGAACAAATAAAATATAAATAATATTGAAGGATAAATAGAATACTATGTTAGTGTGATTGTGAACTTGAATTTATCCGACTCGTCTCAGAAAGGCTTACACGGCTTGGCAAGCATCGCCATGTAAACCTTTCTTCAATTCGTCGAATAAATGCTATTACATAATCACACTTACATAGTATTCTCTATTTGCGCACTGCACGATTCCTAAAGGAGATCGATAAACCTGAAGTGTTCTCAAAACAAATATAATTTGAAAATATGTTAAAACCTATTTTAATCTGGCAATTATCCAACAGCAAATGAAAAGAGAATTGCTTTAAAGCATGATTTTCAAGTGTTGGATAAAAAATTCCCTGGATTATTTAATTATTGGGTATTTTCACTAGCATAATTTCGTATTCCAACCTGCATATTTGAAGCAGCACCATTCACCTATTTCAAAATCTTATTTCTTTCCCTAAATGTAGGTGTTATTGTTGCGCGCCGGCTGTTCCGTCTTCTTATTAGGATTTTCAATAATAATAGTACAAGTCAGATTTAAACTTCATGTAGCTTTATTCGTTGTACACAAACAGAACACATAACAGGTATAATTTGGAAGTTTCGGAATATTTAGAAATTTACGTTAATGCCCTTGGTGTTATGGCTTCACTGACTGGAATAACAAAGTTCCTGGACCCTTTAATACTCGAGTGACCAAAAAGTTGGTCACTGACCAGTTTCACATGGCCCGACCAGGAATTCTTGGTCGCCTGCCCCAAAATAAATTATCATCGACCCAAAAGTTGGTCATGAACGCGCAAAATGACATCACGCAAAAATACACCGCTATATTGAATTTCTAACAAAAAATTATGTAAAACAAACTATGGGCGCTTAGAACGATGGATACACCACTTTAAACAAGAACATAGATTTTTTCATATTTAAACATAAACTGGTTCATGCGTTGTTGAGTCGTTGCAAAAAAAAGCTTAAACTTGACCACAATGCAACGCGACAAAATGGCTGCGACTGGATCAGAAATGTGAGTGGTCTGACAATAACATACGAAAAAAGTACTAATTTATGCATATTAAAATAGATATACGACGAAGATGGAATGGTATGGTCACTCAACATTATGTAAGCTAAATATGTGTGCACACACTAAGATATCATGACTTAAAATTGAAGTCCAGATACAGTTACAACAACAATCAAAGCGCTGAAGGCACTGAAGTTGTTCGCTGTTGTCGT